>JASDQU010374395.1:861-21763 GCA_032191745.1 Picea mariana | reverse complement strand
TACTACTATAAACATGTACCAATAAACCTAAACCATGCATCAACCATGCATCAACCTGTACCTCAACCTGTAATCAACATGTACCATAAACAAGTGCATCAACCATGCACCAACCTGTACCATAAAAAAGTACAACTAACCATGTACCAAGTATGTATCAATCATGTTTCAAGTACTCATCAACTATGACTCATCAATATGTACCAACATCATCAACTACTTATCTCAACCATGTACCCAACTTGTACCTCAACCAAAATCCCTCATCAATTTCATCATCCAAATATGATTTGTAACTTTGTAATACACCTAGTGTATATGATCACATACCTACAAACCTTCCTTAACTTTAACAACAAGAGACTAGCATTTTCATCAAACGTTTCTTTAGTCTCACAAGACTAGTTTTGGATTAGTCAACAACCCTAACTTGAAATAATCATAACTTTGTACCTGTAATGATTAAAGATATGAAACTGATACACAATGTTCTTAAATGTTTTTTATGTGATTCATCTAGGTGTCACTACTTGGAACCTCTCAGAAAAGGAGTTATGGAAAAAATGGCACACCTTGTTGAATTCTGGCTTATTCTAGAGAGAGACCTTGTAGAGCATGCCCTGTATGAAATATTTGTTGAATTGATCTGAAACTATTAAAAAACCTACTACATAATATACTCTAACCAACACATTTGGTATTATTGAATTTGGATATGTTATGAATAATTTATGATGTTTGTTCCTGAAACACTTGTTTTTGACTAGTTTTAAGACTAGCCACAAACCCTATTTTCCATGGAGTGTAACTCCAAAACTACAATGACCCACAAGTTGAATTTTTTACCACAGATACTTGGATATGTTTCCTAAATTGAATATAAATTTCACAGTCTTATTCAATCTAGAAAAAAAATTATTGCGAAAATGGTGAGATGACCTGAAAAAAACCAAACATACCTTAGAAAGCATCATCAAAAGCATTTATCCTTCCTTGAATTCCAGCCTTCTTTTCTTCACTTTCCTCAGAAATCAAACTTATATATCCTTTGGTTACCTCAAAAACCTATAGGTATTCAATATTCTCAAGTGTATCTTAAATGAAGAGCCTTTCCTCTTATTTATACTCTCCAAGTAGCTTCCTTAAAAACATCTTCTAGGTCACTTTACCCACTTTCCTTATTTTAGAGTTAACCCACTTCTAATTTCTCCATTAAATTTATTATTGAATTAATTTATTTTGTATTCACTTTTAATTATAGTAAACTCATCACTTCACTTTATTATTTACCTTTTAAAAACTCTTAAACCACTTTGACTACTTTGACCTTTTGGGGCTTCTAGATGACATATGAGGGTCCTCCAACTTCGTAAGTCCATAACTCTCAAACCGTGAGGAGTTATGTGACGTTCCACATACCACCATAAATGGAATGACATATACTATCCACATAGAATAGTATTACCTAAAAGTATATCAAAAATCATACCATTATCCATCAAACAAAATTGGGTCCATTGCCCAAACCTAGGTTCTCCAACTTCTCGTGGCCATAACTCTCTAACCCTGAGGAGTTATGTGACATTACACATACCACCAGAAATGGAATGAAAAGCACTATCAATCTAGGATAGTTTCACTAACAAATTCACTGGTGTTCATCTCATTATTCCACAAATAAGCATGGGTTCTCTAACCATACTTCTAGGATAACTCAATCCGCAAAGCATCTTCCCGTGAGGGATTTCACCATAAGGGGACCACTTTGTAGTTCATACATTAATATTTATTATCAACCATGACAAGAAAATAACGAGTCATCTTTAAATCAAACAATATTGGGTCCATTACCCAACCTTTGTGCTATGGGGATTTGTTTAAGGGTTGACATCAATGACAACCAACCTTAATCAACAATTCTCTTCTACATATAATATTGTGTTTGATAGGGTAAAATAATATGAAGGATTTCAAATCTTTAGAGTATCTCATCATGATACAAGAATGACCCTTGAAATCCAATTTCTTTCTTCTATCATATGGAATATGAGCTCACAATATACATCCAAAGGTTCTGATATGTTCAACTAAGGGATTCATTCCTCTCCATTTTTTGACCAAAGTGACATCCTATACAAATTTAATTGAAATCATACTTAACAAATAGTTTGATTAGTAAACAATGTTTTCCCAAAATTTAGTCGATAGACCTTTGGATTCAAGTAACTAACATTCCATTTAAACCAAACTTGAACTCTTCCTTTCAACAACACCATTATGTTGAGGCGTGTAAGGCATATATCTCTACCAAGAGATATGATCATTTTGTTATAAGTAATTTTCAAAATCCTTGCTTAAATTTCTCCTCCATTATCAGATATTAAATATTTCACGAATTAATTGCATTGAATTTTAGAAAATGCCCTGAACTTATTGAAATTTTCAAAGACATGACTCTTATTTTTCAAGAAATATACCCAAGAATACTTATAAAAGTCATAATTGAAGGTCAATACATAGCTTACACCAATTATACAAGGTTCATTAATGGAACACAGGTCACTATGGATAAGTTCCAGCTAAGTCTTTGCTCTCCAAGATTTCCTTGTGTCAAAGGCATCCTGATAATGCTTTCAAGCATAAATCCTTCACGCATATTCCATCAGGGTGAATATTTGCAAGTACAATAATGGCCATATTGTGCTTTACCAAAGGTTTATGCTTCAAAACTTTAGGTGTCTGAGTTGTTCATGCCACATTTTACTTCAGTTGTCGATGTGGTATATGAGTTTAGTTGGTCCAACATATTTCTTTAGAAGGCCAAAAAAAAATAGTCATTATGTTAGGTCCAAGAAACCTTTGGAAACAACAATAAATTTTTTCTTTATGTCCTTCACAACAAACCAATTTGGCCAAGACTCTACTTTCTTGGTTTGGGTTAGTTGGGGTACCAACAAAAAATATGCACTTAGGCTAGGTACATGATACACATTGATTCTCACACCATTATGATATTCAATCTTACCACAACCAAAAATAGTAAGTACATAATCATTAACTACAATTTTTTTTTGTAGCTTCTTTTAATGAAGAAAAGAGAAAACCATCCTTATACATGTGATGGGTGAAACTAGATTCAACTATTTATTACTTCGAGAAGTATGAGCGTGGAATTCCTGGGAAGTACTAACATAAAATGCATAGTTATCTACTTTATCCTTTGAAGTTCAATTCTACAAGTTGGCCAATATTCTAGTCGACACATCTCTTATTCACTTTCTCTTTTAGGTCCTTGGTCTTCTGCCAACAAGTATTCTCCAATGTCCCAATTTATTGTAATAGTAGTTGGTCTTCTTCTTTATACCTTTGTTAGACAAATTCTAATCATTGTGCTTCTTATCAACTTATTTTACATGGTTTCCCATTCCTTCTCTCATTGACCTCTTTTTCTATAGTTATGTTGACCTTTTCCCTTGATCAAATGTGCTTGTTGTTTGACCTCAAGTTTCCCTTCATAAAGAAGATTTTCCATGTGCCTTGATCAATAAACCATAGAAAGTGTCAAAGGTATAATCCTTAAAATTAATTTTCCTTGTGGTCCAACAAGCATGAAATGTTGAAAATAACACATAATATGGTGTCGTCAGATTCATCAGGATCAGTTCTAGACTTGACCATCTATCTTAGGAAAATATTTTCTATCTTTAGCCATTTTCAATTGAATTTCCTTCACACAAGACATACAATCTTCAATTCTTTTGAAGGATAGAGGATCCAAATAGATTAACTCTTTCTCAGTTTGCATAACCTGAATTTCTTTGGTTTTATCAAATATAGTCACTAGCTTCTTCTAGACAACCTTTGGGTAGAAAGTGAGTCTCCCTAGATATGTAGGTAGTTGTGACTCCTACAACCTCATCCTCCTTTTTGTCAATGACCAACTTCTTCTAGTCATCCTTCAGATATGGAATTGTAGTCTTCGTAAAATACCACAACGCTTTACTCTTCAACAATGTTTCCATATCTTGTGCCCAAATTGCATAATTGTGGCCATTCAAAACCATATGATCTATCTTAGAACCGATAACAAAAATCCACTGATCTAAAATTAGATTCAATCTACAAGTTGAAACCCTGAGTGACTATACCAAACATATCCAAATCGTTAGGAGCATCGATAACCTCCACAAGACTTGAAGAGAAAAAGCTATATCTCAATATCTCAAACCACTAGCTTTGATACCATGTTGGAGAATTAGAGGATTAGGTATATCAGAGAGATATTTTTCCAAGAGAGAGGTGGTGTCTAAAGACACCATTACATCTCTTAAGCACAACCAAGCATAGCTCAACATACAAAGAAGTGTAAGAAACAAAACGATTTCCATACATAACACATACACATGATCATATATGTTGTTCACCATAACATAGACTGAACCATAGGGCCATATTATATAGCACCAAGGTTAATCAACTCCCTTTAAGTAAGGAATATTAGGTCCACATAGATTGGTTAGGGAACATACAAAACTACTTAACTTCTACCTTATTTTTCACACCACTTGACTATTTTTACTAACTTCTTAATTAGTTGAATACTTAGTTGATCATCCATTTAGTATCTTAGTTGAATCCTTAGTTATCCACCCAGTCAACCACTCAATCAATTTCCCAATCATGTCTCCTAGTCAACTATCTACTTCCAACTGATTGTATTTGGAATATTGTTGGGTGCATGCCTAGTTTTTAGGAAAAGCAACACATATAAGGTAGACGGGCATGCATGAAAAACAACACGTGTAAAGCAGACATGCATGCAGGAAAAGCAACATGTGTAAGATAGATGCACATGCAGAAGAGGAAATCATGTGAGGTACACATGCAAGAAGACCTAGCCATGATAGGGTTAGGGTTTGGTAAGAAGATTTAATGGTTGGTAAGCCAAAAACATGTATAAGTAGGTACCTAGGAGGTCTAGGTCGGGGTTGGAGTATCTATCACTAGTTGTTTTTTCTTGATGCTTAGGTTTGATGAGAGAGGACTAGAATGACTGTAAATACGATCTGTTTTGTAAGATATTGATATGAGGAGGGGAAATAGGGTAGATATTGAGGGTTAGATAATAGGTTAAGGATCCTAGTGTGATATAGTCCACCTCATTATAGATCTCGACCCGCTGATGGAGAGTTGTAATGCACGCAACGTTGTAGTTTTGGAACCACCATAATAAAAGAGAAGAACAACAAAATATTTGTGTACGTAGCCTAGGAGGGGTGAACCATAGTAGATCATGTGTTATCTGACTGAATATTATGCATTTCCTTTATTGTCAATGATTAGATGTTAGACAAATGTGTGAATGACTAGTTAGATCTACTATTTTACATGCATGAATAAGAATGATAAGGTATTCTATATAAGATGAATGTTAAAGTAACAAATTAATATCACAAATTTTAATCCCATATCCCCACTCATTCCCAAGATGCAAGCACTTGAGCATGTCATCGACCAATAGAACTATCTTGGGTGAGATAGCGCATTACACTTTGTGTACTGCGCTACCTTCTGGTTTACCAGAGGGGGCGATAGTTTTAAAGGGGTTTTGTTGGAAAACATGGTAGATATGAACTTGAGTCAGCCCAATAAAGGTAGTAAGAATAGTTTAAGACCAACAATGGGGGCCTGTTGGATGCAGGCCCAATTTTGAGGAAAAGTAACACGTGTAAGGTAGACACGCATGCAAGAAAAGCAGCACATGCAAGAAAAACATGCATGCAACAGAGGAAAGAATGCAAGACATGCATGCAAGAAGACCTAGCAATGATCTGGTTAGGGTTTTGGTAAGAAGATGTAATGGATGGTAAGCCAAAAACATGTATAAGTAGGTACCTAGGAGGTCTAGGTCGGGGTTGGAATATGGTTCAATAGTTGTTGTTTCCTAATGCTCAGGTTTGATGAGAGTGGACCATAATGAATGTAAATCCGATCTATTTTGTAATTTCTTGAGTTGAGGAGGGAAAACATGGTAGATATTGAGGGTTAGATCATAGGATGAGGAGCTTGGTGTGATATAGTCTGCCTCATTATAGATCTCGACCCATTGATGGAGAGTTGTAATGCACATGACGCTATAGTTTTGGAACCACCATAATAAAAGAGAAAAGCAACCAAATATTTGTGGACGTAGCCCAGGAGGGGTGAACCATGGTAGATCATGTGTTATGTGATTGAATATTGTGTATTTCCTTTACTGTCAATGATTATAAGTTAGGCAAATGCATGAATGACTAGTTAGATCTGTTATTTTACATGCATGAATAAGAATGACATGGTATTCAATATAAGTTAAATGTTAAAGCAACAAATGAATATCACAGATTTTAATACCATATCCCGACTCATTCCCAGACTACAAGCACTTGCGCATTGCAGCCACCAATAGAACTATCTCGGGTGAGACTGCACAATGCACTCTGTGTACTGCATTGCCTTCTAGTTTACTAGAGGGGGCGATAGTTTTAAAGGGGTTTTGTTGGAAACCATGGTATATATGAACCTAGGTCAGCCTAAGAAAGGTAGTAAGAATAGTTTAATACCAACAAATGGTTTTGTTTCCGGTTGAAAGAAAATGGGATTGAGTGAATGAGATATTCTAAAGAATCATGACAAGAATGTCATATCTGGTGAGAAAACATTAAAAAGAATGAGATTATAAAAGGGGATGTTTAGACCATGGAACCCAATGAAGGCATAGATCAAGAACTGGTTGAAAACAAAGGAGCTGGAATTTGCACAGAAAGATAACAAAAACCTGTAGTTAACAACGCACAAATATTTGGACAAGTACATATTTAGCGACTTGCATGAAGTATTTTTCTGTGATTTCCAGCATGTGTTGCAGGAGTGGATATTGAGGTTGAAATAAAACCACCCTACAAATCAAACCATACAACTAGAGTGGAATTCTGTGGATATTTCACTGTAACAACAAGTTGACAATAAATTTACACGTGCAGTAGATTTCTGGTTAGACAACATTGTTGCAGGATTTATCATAGAATTTACAATAGATATTCTGAAGTCTTACAATGCATAAGAACAAGAGTTATTGAAGGGACCTAGAGGTAGGTACATCAAATCGCTTCCATCAATATTTTACTTTATAAAAAAGGTGTAATGATAATGGCATCAGGAAAGTAAACTTCCCTATGTGCATGGGGGAAGGGGGGAAGCATTGACAAGAGATAGAGAAATGGAGGAAGAGATGGATAAAGGAAAGAAGGAGGAGGCGTTGGATCCAATCATGATGGAGGAATACTAGATCAAGAAGATCATGGAAATATCTGGAAGAATGCGCAGTGGATCACCCTACCAATACAAGATGGACAATAAGAAGAGAGCCATAGTCGTGAGGGAAGGCTTGGAAAGTGATGAAGAAGAGGTAGAGGATCTCAAGGTTGTGGAGAATATTGAGGAAATATCACACATGAAATATGAAAGGAAGACAAGAGGTCCAAGGGTAGGACTCCTATCCATATCAGTGTCATTGTGGAACCCATAAACCCATGTGTGACCAATACACCAGATAGAGCACCACCATTTAGACAACCAAATTTCAATGGAAGAAAAGCAACAGGAAGTACATCTACACATGGAGCAACAACTAGGGGAGCCATTTCAGGAAGCATTAGTCAAGGATATACACCATGCAGAGATAATAGCTCATCATTCAGGATGGCAGGACATGATCCCACCATTAGGTTACCAGAATTCAAGCGAGAGGCATCGAAGGACCCTGATAAGCACTTTTTCATCTATGAAAAGATCTGGAAAGAAAAGAAGATCACATATGAGGATACAAAATTTGCATGGTTATCTATCAAACTAAGAGACCGCGCACTAGATTGGTATATGAGCTTAGCTGCAAACAATCCACCAGGAACAACTAGAATGATTGTGGATATTAAGAAGTTGTTGATAAATGAATTCCAGAGCCTAGCTCAGAGGATCAGTACATGAATGAGATGATAGAGATAAAAAAGAAACCAAGGGAATCTGTCTCAGAGATTGACCAGAGATTTAAAATATTGAAGGGAAAGCTAAAGTATGTCATGACAAATATGCAACATAGACATCTATTTGTGAATTCCCTATTGCCACACTTGAAATACCCTTTGAGACAAAAAAAACAATTCAAAATTAGGTAGAGGATCTGTATGCAACGTTACAACTAGAAGAGAACCAATACTAGAATATAGATCTAGCAATAGAGGAGCTGAAGGAGGATCTGAAGAATTTAACATTTCAATTGAACCAGAACATGAGTAAGGACAAAAGAGAAGTTGTTTGGTGTACCACATGTAGGACAGAAGGACGTCACACAAATGAGTGCCCAACATTTGCACAGTACATGGAAAAAAGGCTGCCAAACCCTTTGTTGACAGGAGGAATATGGTGTGAGATCTGTAAGACACAGAGGCATGATCCATATCATTGTCCAATGATGCAAAATACCAAACAATTCCTAAGAGTTCATATTGCAACTTTTGCAAATCAATGGGCCATGATGAAAAAGATTGCAGGACAATGAAGTTGATGAGGGAAAGAACATCAAAAACCTATAGGGTGCAGGTAGAAATGATGACAGGGCTAGTTTCACCACAGTTTAACCAAGTACCAACCCCATATAACACCGTGGCACAACAATATAACACTGCGCAGCCACGATACAATATCGTGCAACCACAGTATAATCTCACGTAGTATAATCAAGTGCCTTACTACAACACCCCTCAAGGAGATAGAGTTGGCTATAGAGGTGAAGGACGAGGTAGAGGAGGCTTTGGAAGAGGCAGAGGACCGATGGTATGCCATAACTGTTAACAACTAGGACATTATGAAAGAGAATTCCCACTTCCACCTGTGGCATGTATGTATTTTCGTGCATCAGATCATGACAAAGAAGACTTGTAATGTTCCTCACTTGGCCAGTATAGGAAACACTGCTAGTGTGTGTGTAGGATTAATTGTTTAGAACCTATAAATGATCATACAAATAACAAATGCGACAAAGGACTACAAAGTTTATATTATGATATCTCTGCAGAGTGCAAATGTTGAATGCAGCTGAATAAAATGAATCACCGGGCTAGATAAAAAAACAAAAGGATCTTATCCGGAATACAATAAGAAAACTAAACGATAATACTTGATAATAGATGAGCACTGCAGGATCAAAGAATGAGCTGGAACTATGGAAGCTCGCACGGTAACTGTTGAAAGTCTGAAAAGTTCTCCCTGGTGGCTATACCTATCAGAATGGCCTAGAAACTTCCCCAAATGATCTTCCCTACTCTAGCTCTCTGTCCTAGTGATATACCGGCCCCTCTGCTAGTGGGTCTGGACCCCCGATGCATCCCCCCTCATGGAATGCGCCCCTTTCTCACTAGAAAAGTGTGCCCTAGTGATTCTACCATTGGAATTGGCTGAGATGTATCTCAAAATTATTTCCTTGGCCTACTAGGAAATGGGTCGAAAGGGTTTCCCTAGATCTAATCTGATGATCACTCAGGAACCCCAAATATGCCTTCCAAAAGTGTCACACTCCCAAATCTAGAAAATGCACCCTAGATGACTCCTTCGTAGGAATCTAACGAGGAACTAGGTGAAAGATGCGCCTTGTCTTCCTCTCAACTGGGTTGGAGGGGAATCTCTAAACTCTCTTTGGATGGGACAAGTTGATCCACTGAACCTCCTCATAAGTTTCAACCTCACCCTGGATAAGTGCGCCCTTGTTGTTGGACCTTGTGTAACTGATTATGACAAATGATGGAAGACCTATGTGATCTTCTTGGTGACTAGGGTGTGTCTCTCAACATCGAAATCAACCAACTGGTGTCTTCCTCCTGGAATCCACTGAACTATCTCTCCTAAGAAGCACCTCTCTCCTCGATGACAAGTCATAATCTGCATAATGATGAATTAGGTCGTTGACCCTTCTCTTATAAATTTTCTAAACCCTAATTCACGGTTGAAACCCTAATTCATTGTTGACTTCCAAATTTATCTCGTATGTTCTATTTTTATCTCATAATGGCTTAAAAGAATTTTTAACCACTTTTATCTCAATGTCACTTTCCGAACATAACACCTGGCATCAAGCCATCTTACTTTCTATCTTTGCCAATCCATCACTGAACAACTGCTTGAAAGTGTACGCGCCCTACACCACTACTACCCGTGTATGTTGGCCCTTGACAAATTTTTGAGGGTTCTTGGTCATGTTTGACCTATTTTGGGACTTCGACAGCCTGTCGAAGACGGAGCACAAGACAAATCAAATATCATAGGATCTTGGCCCCTTTTTGGGATTTGGGATTATGTAACGGGTATGGGATGTCAGCCCATGAGTTTACCCATGCTTAGGCCTATTTTTTAAAGTATCAATAAGTAGCTAGGTGACATAATTAGGAGCGATGAAAAGCTAAGAGATAAGTGCAAGTATGGTTTGTAGATGCTCTGTGAATATTGTGAGAAACTTGTAGATCTAAGTGCAAGTGGTTGTAACAGGCTGTGAAAGGCTTTGTGCTAGACCTAGCTCGGGGAAGGAGGATATGGTGATGTGCGTGCAGATCTCCTGTCCTATGCAGAGTAGGGTTTTTGTGGCTCTGTGCATGTAGATGAATGATTGAAGCTAATAAAGAATAAAAGTTGGTGGATGTAGCCCCAGGGTGGGGGTGAACCACGTATATGCTTTGTTTCTCTACTTTGTGTGATGTGCTAGTGTATTTATGTGTTATTTTCTAAGTGCTTGATATGTAAAGATAGATAGATCTGTTTATGCTTTGTGTTTATGATGAATATGGATGCTAAATATGATATAGGTGAATGTGCTTAGTACTTGAATCTACTAGATCTAATCCATTTATTTATGCTAAGTTCTTAAATACATTATATTAGGGTGAATGTTGTGATGCTCTGTTTTCTCTGTGGAGTATATATTGGTTAAATAATGATGAACTAACGGTGCTAAGTGATCTATCAAGTATTATAATCATAGATCTGTGTCCTAGCTAAGTTTGCAGACACCTGAGTCCTGCAACCACCCCTACCTCTACCTCGGGTGAGACTTCATATTCTTCGTAGGTGTTGCTGAAAGGCCCGGTAGTTAGGGTTTTGTTGGTGCATTGTCGTAGCGTTGAACCCTGGGTCTGCCCCTGTGCCAACAAATGGTTCCATTTTCGTGACCTGAAACTGTGATTGCTGGGAGCTAAAGAAGAAGAAGATTTGTGCAAAGATCTCACCTGAAATTGTGAAACATTTGTGTGTAGATCTATTTCTCTAGTGTGCAGTACTCTACTTAGTTTGGCAAGCTCCGTGCTAAGGAAAAGAAGTCTGATTTGAAGAAAAGAGGTAAGATCTAAAATCTTTGTGCTCTGAGAAAAGTAAAAGTGAGACTTTTTTATTAAAAGAGGTAAGATCTGAAAGCTTTGTGCTCTGATAAAGCTTTGTGAACTTCGACAGAGGAAGATTTTAAGATTATTAAATTTATTGAGAAAAATGCCCCATTTACCATGCTACTAGGAAAACCTTGGATTGAAAGAGATCATGCCATAGGGAAAGAAGAAGAGGAAGTTTTAGAGTAGAAGAAACAAGAGTTAAAAGAATTCATGACTAGAAGGATCGCACACATGATTGAAGAACAGAATAACAGATTGAAGTTATTTAACACCAGAGACCCGGATATCGAAGTTGCAAGAACACTAGAAGACCCACAGAAGATTGAAGTACATATTCTAGATAAAGAAGAAGGATCACCCTTGAATCTTAGGAAAGAATCTTAACAGTACGAAGTAACTATGCCAAAAGAAGATAAGAATCAGAATGGAAAAAGGAATACCGAGATGAAGCTCACTGGGAAGTAGGCTAGAAAGCTAAGTAATAAGACAACTAAGATCGACAAGTTGCATAAGGTTCCAGAGGGAACCTCGCATAAGGAAAATTTTCAAAATTAGAGCTTTGCCAGTACATCATAACAATGACACATGGCACTTCGCCATGGCGAAGCAATATAGTCGTTGGGGAAATTATAACCATTAGACCAATGCTCCAAATGGGTAGAAAGACATTTATGGACAGAAATCTTGCCATCCGATCATTGGGACCATTCCATAATGGACAAAACAGAGTTAATGAAGGCTTAATACCCGTTGCAAGTGACCTGTTTCCGAGTTACCTATTTATCCCGTCGCGCCATGCACCGAGAAATTTTTTTCCAACCGAGAGTTTGAGCCCATAGACTAAGTTGATTTTATACAGTGATCATCACACTCTTGCGGTCTATTCTATTGCAGTATCTAAGTTACTCCTCGAACCTGAGATTGTTAATCATGAGTGTGTATGTCAGACGAGTTGAGCGCTGCAGAGAAATTTGTTGAAGAAGTTTTGATCGACCTCATGACTGAAAGAGTCATGTCAATGTCTACAGGTGTACAAGCATCATCAATGAGAGTATTTCTAGCCTCTTTGTCAACTGCTCGCGGAGTCGGACCATCCTGACCGTTAGATGAAAAGCGAACCAAGAACAGGGATGATCTAGCGAATACCAAATTGATCCTGACCATATTACCAGCCTACATACCACCTCTGAGCAATGTATTAAATCGAGACAGTGTGTCCAGAGATTTTGAATACACCTTGGTTACGACATACCTCCCGAAGGGGATATGCGCAGTTCGAGCAGACCAAGATAAGATTGCAACGTTGAATTTTAGCGACTTCAACCTCGAAGATTGCAAAGTCTATAACATGATCTCCCCACGTAAGTACCTGAATAGAACTAAGGGGAAGAATTCGAAGATAATCCCCTAGTCATGGACTATGAACTTCACGTAATCCACCCTCCTGAACGTCATGAAGATTCCCCACTTTGGTAGACACTAGGAAGTCAATGCCTGTGTCAAGTTGTTTCTTTCTTATTACCATGGCAATTATTTGTGGCTAAACCTCCATATAATAGTTGATTCGACACTGATCAATTGGATCACAGGGTTGAGTATGCAAGGACCTGGTCCATAAGAGTTTTACCTTGTAAAATCCATGGATCACGCTCTAGCACAGAATATCAAGGACACTTATGGCAATGTCGAGAAGGGAACACGAGGCTACAAGGTAGCTTCTATCTAGAGTGGCGCAATGCACCTCACTTGTTAGTTGATTGCAGGGAAGTTAGTAAGAAATAATCGACCTACCCAAGTCACCAGTTTTGTAGTCGACTTCATAGGAAAGTGTGCAAAAGGCCTTCAGATGAACTTGGTGAACCAGTTGGAACTAGACTATAGAAAAGCACAGGATCGAGGATATGAATTTCATTTCAGTTGGCTCTTGATCCTTATAGCTTTTATTGCCTGGGAGATGCTGGAAGGTGCAACCTTCCTGGACATAGAGCCATTTGAACTGTTGGTCGCAAAGTTCAATACACTGTGGTATTCAAGCGATATGAATAAAAAGTGGTAGTAAAATGTTGTTTTTCATTCCTACTATTATCACCATATAATTCCTAGCGGGTGTCCGAGTTTCAGAAATTTTATGATGGGTTAAATCGTCGCAGAGCTATGATACATTTAGAGGACTCGTCTATATCTGGTGGCATTTGGATGAAGTAGTGGAGATATGAAGAATAAATCTCATTTTATTGTCGATCTCAAAGGTGTCCCAGATCAACGGCCGAGACGTGTATCGAAGATACAACTAGCACAAAGATTAAGCGGTCGAGGACGGGTCGGGGAAAACCATCATGATTTTTTGCGGGACGGGTGGTTCCCTTAGAAGTATATCAGAAAGGATGGTCATCTGACCAAAACCACCTTTTTCAACCTCCAATGTCATGGTCATCGGGCAAGATGCTGACTGTAGATCTTGAAATGACCCAGATCAACAGTCGAGGTGCAATTTGACGATTGAAGTAGCGTGAGAATTAGCCGACAAGGGGCAGACTAGGGAAAACTTCCCTAGTTTAAATCATGGACACATGGCATTCTTTGAGGCACATCAGGGCTAAGGGTGGTTCATATAAAACCTCTTTTCTCCAAACCCCGATGGAAATAGACACCTATAAAAGAAGGGATCCCGAGCATTATTCTATGAGTATTTGAAATAGTCGAACGTTCGGAGATTTGACGCAAAGCTTCCATCCAAATTTTGAAATTTAGGACTGAACCAGATTAGTTTTCTTGCCGCTTATTAGGTATTCTTCACGATGGCTACCAATCCTATTGTTTTATCCGTGAGGGAACTAGATACTCCCTCCAGGGAAGATACCTTAATTAACATAGATTCTGACGTTTTCAACACAGTGACAATGGTCTGACCCATTTCTGTGTCCAAATGGAGTTTGTTGAACAACATTGGATCCCACATATCCTTTCTTGAATAAACTCGAGCCTCTTTCACCCCTTATGTCATAGAGACAATTTTATCATTCCCCGAATTCGTGAACTGGTGTGCTGAGAGATATTCCCAGGGAGAAAGAGTCATCCTAAACAAATTAGGGTCAGAATTCCTGTGTAAAGTAGATGGTCCCTCACTCCAACATGCCCTAAATGTAATAGATGCCTCCCCTATGGTGTCATAACCCTTTGAGGAATAGAGAATGATTATGATTTATAGGGAATGCTTGCCTAAGGTAAAAACCCTGTTTTTGCAAACCATAGTCAAACTTGAACATCATTTAGAAATTCTATCCCTACCTACCAATCTAATTGTCATGATCGTCGAATTCCAGTGGGATTTCTCTCTACTGAGTCAAATTCTAGGTCTAGACAATGACAAGTTTGTGGTAGAGGTTATGTTAGGAATCCTGTGAATTTTCTTCCTATCCGGGAAATCAGTCCGTGTCAGTTTTGATGAATTTATTGCGGAGAACATAAATCAACAACTGGTTAATTTCAGCTCATTGAGACATTTCAGATACTACTCTCATCTGTTGAGAATGTTTCTAGGATCTAACAATACTGAGCTACCTGAAGCTACGTTTATTTTGACTGAGTGTAAAAAGATCACCATGCTCATATTCATCAACAAAATCATGTCCAGAATATACAGTCTCATTTTTGGTTCAGACTTTCCAAGAGTCCTGGAAGAGATGAAAAGTTCACTGCAACCGAGTCCAAAGAATGCTATGGGAGATTGGATTTTTTTCACTCAGTCCACCGTGATTTGGGTATATGGATGCCAAGAAGGACCTCACCTTTTACTAGTCTTCCTGACTCCTAGGATATTTGCGTTGGAATTTATAAGACAGAGGATTATCTCAGAGACTGAACACTTCCTCAAATCTCACAAGGCTTCAAATATGAAATTCACGTTCATGGTAGGTCCTTTTGTGGTAAAGAGAAATTCATGTTTGCCTCAAATTCAGTCTAAACTCAATGAATTTGGGTTCACGTAGCTACAAGGAAGAAGATACGATCCACATCAGGTTATATCAAAGAGAATATTGGCAAGTAGACAAGGCCCTTATGAACATGAGCACGTTGAAGAAATAGATAAATTGGCCAATCTAGAGACCTACACATAAATGGAGCTCATCACGTTGCATGAAAAAGAAAAGAAGACAAAGACTACTTCCCAGCAAATATCATCACAAAAATCCTCACCCAGGTTGATTATCAAGGCTCCTAAAATGAGCATCTTCAATAAGAGAAGTAGTTCAGAAGCCCTAGGGGCTAGCGGCCAACAAGACACCCTCAAGAAAATGAGACCCACATCACCTTTTCCAATTATTGACTTGGAAGAATAAGAACAGAAAGGAAAGACATGCATGGAGATGGTAGACACTAAGGTCCAGAACGAAGATATCAATCCCGAAGACAAATCACAAAATGAAGGCAGCATGAAGGTTTTCAGCAGCAGGAAACACATATTTGGCCAGAGTCCCGGGACGATTTATCAATCTAAGGAAGACTTGCTACAATAGTATGTAGTGAAAGGGATTATTGCCAATAGTGAGATAATGGAGATTTTTCCCTAAGTGGAAGGGACATCTCAGCGCAAATCTCACCTACTCTCAGTCAGAGATGTCAAGAAAAATACATTCAACATTGCAGTGGTCGATAATGATAAGGTATCTGAGTTCAAGGTACACTATGAGAACATTGGCGCTCCTAACAAAGTGAAATTCCATAGAAATGCTAGTGATATGTTGTATGTTGATTACCTAAGCTTAGATCTGAAAGTTGCAAGGTTGACAACACATGTATTGAAACTGGATGGGCAACTGAAACAAGAAAAGGTGTCCAACAAAGCTTGGATGATGAAGGTAAAAAGATTAGAGTCTGAAGGTCCACAAGGGGTGAAGGCATCTTTGGACAAAAAGGATAAAATGATTCAAAGTTTGAAGAAAAGATTGAAGATGTCACCTATAGACCATCCATAGACAATAGAGTTAACTTCTTTGGAGTAGGAAAAGGAAACCTTTAGACAAGAGGCTCTAGACTACAAGGCTAAGGTGTTGCAGTTGGAGAAAGAGAAGGAAAGTTGGTCACAGATGCAGGCGACAACATCAGATATGGAGATTATCATTCCTACCAATGCAGAGGCTGGATCAAATGCTGAGGGGTTAGTTCAGGCTATGTCCCAGATAAGTTTGAAAATAGGCGACATCAAGGATCTAAAAGAAAACTTAGAAAAACTAAAACAAGAGGCTAAGGTGAAGGATGAGAAATTAGCTCAACTCTATGGAGAGAACCAAGACCTGCAGGAAAGAGTGAACACGATAAAAACTAAATTGAAGGGTAAAACGCTACTGCAGGGAGCCAAATGTGTTAAATGGGATGCTATTGCTGTGGAGGTTGCTAAATTCAAAAGTTATCTGAACTTTATCAATGACAAGGACAACATGGCTGCTACAGCTCGAAATAGCTGCACTGTTGTAAATGAAGTGCTAGCGAAGAAGCCCTTGGAATGGGCCCAAAATGCCATCGACTTGTTGAATTCCATACCAAACACCAATCTTCAGACCATCAGTGTAAAAGACAGGACCACTTTAATCATTTCAGCCAGGAGAATCATTGCCAAACAAAACCTGCTCAGATCAGTTCAGAACAAAGCCATGCAAATGGACCATAGCATACAAGATTTTAAACATGCCTTCGAACAATTGTTTTCCAAAGGCCTTCCCTCATTCTCGGATGGTAAAGGCTCATACAAGTAGGAAGATTATCACACTCTTCTCATGCAATGTAGGATAGACAATTCTAGGTTTGAAGATATGGAAGAAAGTCTGAAGGGTCCTATCTTGGTAGAACACTTAGATTTTGATTTCGAAATTCTGAACAAATTCAAAATAGTGAAAGTCAACATGCCAATAATGTCCTATGCAACGTGCATCAACCTGAAAATTTTGATTAAAGAGATGATTTACTACGAAATCCCCTTTGACACGTAATGGAAGGAACTTGTATGGTTGGGAAAGACAAAATGCCACATCCCTGGAAACAACAAATGATCTCCAGCTATCACCCATTTTACCAGACCTAACGAAAGTATAGGGCAGGCTAGGTGTAGCAGAAGCAGCTGGGCGGTCAGAGAGATTATTCATGATGATGAAACATTTCTTTTTGTTAATGATTGTAAGTCGTTTCGTATACCGAAACTGACATTTGAGACTATTACAAAAGATGAAACGTTTCAGTTTCAATGATTTTTTGATCAAATTGTATAAGTACTAAGAGGATTGAATGAGCCATTGTTGGCAGAAGTGTAATAGCACCTTTTTGGTTGTATCAAACTTTATTTGTAAATTTTTTGAATCTGAATTGAATACAAATGCAGAAGATTTTGAAGTCTCTATGAAAATATTCTAACGGGTGGTGATATGAGCTTTGTTTCCTTTCATCGTATGTATTTCCTGTAGCCTATCATTTCATTTAAATTTTCTTCTATTTAAATTGGAGAGTTTAAAGGCCCAGAATTCATCCTGCGATTCTCTTGGTCTAAACAATTTAAACTATGTGATTGTCTTCTTAACTTATTCAGAATTCATTTCAGCAATGCTCTGATGCAATTATTTGTCTTCTTTATCTTCCTACACATCTTTTTATTTCAAGAATAACTCAAATTCATCACCTTATTTAGCCTTTGTCCTCTAGAGAGCTCTATCGGTCTATGCATTGTCTTCGTTCACTTTCAGAATTTTGACTCCATCGCCCATAGTGTTCCCCTCTTCTTCTCCAGCAAATCTATTAAAAATCTCCCAAACAAATCAAATCTAGCCATTGGTTTCCATAGATATATCAAGTGACACAAGAGAGCCCTCTCTGAGTTGGGCAGGATAGTGCCTCAACTCTAAAGCTGGTTGAAACAGTTACCTCTGTCATTTGTCTATTCAGCCAGACATAATTTACAGAGTGCTAACACCTACTACAATTAGTTGAAGATAACCATACATGCTGAGCCTTGCATGACTTCGAACACTCTACACCGGTTCAGGCCTTTGATGAAGTTCAGCGCAGATCGACATTTTATTTACATCACAGCATGCACTGATGAACACAAGCAACAACTTCAATCCTTCTATAAGCTGACAGAGGAGGACTTGGAGGATATCACTAAGGACTGGTCAGTAGACCTCCTTATTCCAATAGACCTTGTGGAGATATCCGACATCAATAGCCCAGAAACAGTGCAGGATACACCCGGACCCAGCAGGACAAAGAAGACTGAAGAGGTCCAAGGATTAGATAGTGCATCCGTGAAGACTACTTCCATATCACCAGCGCAAGGAGGTTATGTAGAAGAGTTAGATGAAAAAGAATTCGAACATAAGAAAGGAGACGAGGTTGATCCCCTAAAGAAGAGGAAAGGTTCACCTCTGAAACCTTCCTCCCGGAAGAAATTGAAGGCCACCATGACCAAGATGCAAACTATCCTCACCTCCGATGACTTCGACTTCCTCATAGTAGCCCTACAAGATGCTTCACTGGAAATAGCAGAGAAACAAGAAACAAAGCAAGAGGAGATGTATGATTGAATTGAGACTGAACTCTGAGGGGTACAATAGACCCTGCAGTCCAGTCGCGCAGTCTCCACTGCGTCAGGAGAACCAGAATTGGGATATAAGACAACTCAACTCCATTGCCTAGACGATACAGTCAAATCTCGCCTTTGAAAAGCACAGGAAGAAACAAATCAAGACACCTAGGCTTTGGCACAAGTACAAGGATTACTCGTAGAGAAACGCAGTGCTACAGAAAAAGAAAATATTTCTCTCCAAGCGAAGTTTGATGAAGAAAAAGCACAGCTACAACAAGAAAAGGAACAGTTTATCGTGGAGCAAATCGAAGTAAAATAAGTGGTCAACAGAGAACTTCCCTCTATGATAGTCTTAGAAATCAAGGCAGAAGACCGAGTTACACAGTAGGTGAACCAACTCACAGAAGCCATCCAATAGCTACAACAACACATAGAATATTTGGAGCTACGCATTGTACCTGATACCCCACAATATGTAAGAGACCAAAGAGAAGAAACCGTCTGGAGCACAGTTGAAAGGCTAAAGGATATTACCCTGGAATGTAAAAAACTCACTGATCGTAGTGCCCAAACCTATGAACAACTCACGGAGAACCCGGAACTAAAGGCACTGGAGTCACAGCTCCAAGAGGAGAAGTATCAATCCGAAATGATACAGGCGTAGTTGAAGCCCCTGTCAGTCGTGGAAAGAATGAAGCTATCCCAAGAGCAGCGGACCACCCAGTAGATGATCCACACTATACAAAGCAGAGTTATAGAGGTAACTCAAAAACTCCAACCTATACAAGAAAAGGCTTACCAATTTTTTACAGAGGTAGAAGGCCAAGGAGAAGATGTAGAGAAGGTTGTCACTATAGTTGGACAACGTCTAGAGGGACTTGTTGACGGGCGAAAATGACCGTCCGTCAACTGGGAGAGTGGGACCAGTCCGGGGTTGTCTAAATAACCCAAGTCGTTTGGGATGAACCACTCTGATGGGTTTAGCGGCTTCGTTAGCCGATATAAGTCCTAAGAAAACAAAAGAAAACTACTCTAAATTAACTAATCTAACTAAAACTAACTATTAAAAAAAAACTAATAAAAACAAAACAAAACTATTAATATATACAATCTACTATCTAATACTACACAACTATAATTATATAAAATCAAATGTTCTATTACTAATAGATTCAGATCAATTTACAAATGTACAACATCTACAAATTACAGATTTGAATGAAAACTTGAAAAACTCATTGGTAATCTGTCCTAAGACAGCGAGACTATTTTTTTTTATTTTATAATTTTATGAAATGGAAAATAAAAACTATCTAAAATAAACAACTAAAATACTAACTCTAACTCCAAATCTAAACTACACATATATCTAACTATACTACTTAAATTATACTAAGGAAATTAACTATTAAATACTAAATAACAAACTGACCTGAAGTAACATTTTCCAATTTGTCCTGTGTAAGATGGTCGATTCAGCTGTTTGGTGGGAGGAAACCCGCACTAGATTCTCCACGATCTTCTCGTAAATGGGAAGCTGTTGTGCTCTTCAGATGTGATTAGAGGACAAACAAAACATAAAAAATTACATCAATCTTATGATTTACAAAACTTCACAGTTAGATAAATCTGCACGCAAAGATCTATACAAAATGATTCAATTAACAAAGAAGAGAAATCTGTCATTTATTAACTGAAACAAAGTAATTGTTGTAGTTCAAAAATAGGAGAGATCAGATATAGATGACATATAAATCAAATCATATCAGCATACAATAAATTATGATAGCTAAAGTAGTCGATAATTAATTGCCAACTGATATGCAAAAACTTGAAACAAAAGATTGATATATTGAAAGCAAAA
>JASDQU010374394.1:184636-207400 GCA_032191745.1 Picea mariana | reverse complement strand
TGCCACAAGACTTAGAATAATCCTAATTGAATTCATTTTAACAACAGGAGAAAATATTTCAACAAAATCTATACCTTTCTTTTGTGCAAACCCCTTTACAACAAGTCTATCCTTGTACCTCTTTTTGCCTCCATCTTCTTCCTTCAATTTGTAAACCCATTTATTCTACAATGCTCTTTTTCCTGCAGGCAACTAAACCAAATCCCAAATATCGTTATTTACCAGGTAATCCATTTCCTCTTTCATACCTTTCTCCCACTTCTTTTTGGTGTCTACCTGCATTGCCTCTTCATAAAATTCTAGTTCACCAGAATCAATCAATAATAAATAATACAATGAAGGAGAGCATTGTTCAGTGGGTCTACTTAACCTCGTATATTCTATAACAACATTTGCAGGAGTTTGAGGTACCTTCTGCTCCTGTTTTGTACATTTTTGTTTTTGGTACCTTTGAAATTTCTTTTTCAGTGATCTCATCAAACATTATGTATTCTGGTTTTTCTTTTTCCTGGTTCTTTCCTTGCAACTAATCTTTGTACATGAAATTCTCATTGAATATGAAATCTCTACTCCTAATGATTTTGTGATTTTGATAATCCCATAAGCGATAACCAAAATCATTAACACCGCATCCAATAAAGGTACACTTCTTGGATTTTTCCTCAATCTTTGTTCTATTTTCTTTATCAATATGGACAAATGCTTCACAACTAAAAGTCTTGAAAAAATAATAGTTTACCTTTTTTCCCATGCATGCCTCCTCTGGAATTCCACCATTCAAAGAATTTGAAGGTCATATGTTTATTAAGTAAACAACAAAATCTACAGTATCTTCCCAGAACTGTAAGAGAAAACCAACATGCAATGTCATACTCCTTGCGTGCTCCATGATTGTCTTGTTCATCCTTTCTGACACACCATTTTATTGTGTTGTTCCTAGAATTTTCTTCTCTCTATGAATCCCACGGTATGAACAATAATCATCAAAATCTTTGCTGCAATATTCACCTCCATTGTCTGATCTGAGACACTTCAAACTTTTTCCTATTTCATTCTCAACCAAATCTTTTCATTTCTTAAAAATATAAAAAACATCTGATTTTTTTCGAATGCAATAAACCCAAGTTTTTCTAGTTGCATCATCAATAAAAGTAACATGATATCGAGAGACACCAAGAGATGATACCTAAGTTACTCCCCATACATTTGTATGCACAAGCTCTAACCTTTCACTCTTCTTTTCTTTTCCGACTTCGAGAAATCTGACTCTCTTTTGTTTTCGATAAACACAATGCTCACAGAAATCCAAATCAATTTGTTTAAGGTCTGACAAAAAATTTATTTTATGAAGTATCTGCATCCCCTTCTCACTCATGTGTCCAATCCTATGATCCCACAATTTTGTATCCACGCCTGTAGAATCTAAAGAGATAGAAGAGTTGGTATTACCAGTACATGAATACAATGTACCTACCTTCTCTCCTTTTGTTATTACCAATGATCCTTTGGTGACCTTCCACACCCTATCTGTAAATATGGATATACAACCTTCACTTGCCAACCTCCCTATTGAAATTAGATTTTTCCTTAGATTTGGAACATGTCTTACCTCTTTCAACAACCACTGGTTTCCACTCCTTTGCTTTATTTTTACCTTTACCATTCCAACAATTTTGCATGGTGCGTCATCACCCAAATGAACCCGTCCAAAATCACCTTGAACATAATCTAGAAAATGTTTCCTATGGGGTGTGGCATGAAATGAACCCCTTGAATCTACTACCCAAGACTTAGAAATATTATCTACAGAAAGAATAAAAACATCTTGTAACACATCACCTGTTGCATTTGCTTCCAGATTTTTCTCTTGTTGTCCATCTCTTTGTTTCTTTGGAGCTCTGCAGTCTTTCTTCAAATGTCCTTTCTTCCCATAATTACAACACTCTCTCTTTCTCAATCTGGATTTGGATTTTCCCTTCTTAAAATTATCATGGTTTCCTGAGCCCTTTCCTCTATCCTTTTGTCTTCCCCTTTTCTCCATGTTTAACACATTACCTGATGTCTCACCTTTGCTTTTCTGCCACATTTCCTCACTAAGGATAACACGAACAACATCATCAAAATTTAAAGTGTTTGAACCACAGAGAGAGTTACTTACAACCACGACCAAGACGTTCCAACTTTATAACAATGGGCACAATATTAGAAGAGCCCTGAGCTCATCATCAAAGTCCACTTTTATAGAACTTAGTTGATTAGTAACTGTATTAAATTCATTTAAATGATCTGCAACAGACCCACCTTCTGACATCTTCATATTAGAAATACCTTATTGGACATCATGGTTTTTTCATACAGTTTAGCTAATGTGTCCATGAATTCCTTTGTCTTTTCTTTCGAAATATTAAAATCCATCGACGCTACGAGGCTCAGTCGTATCATTCCTAGTTCCTTTCTATCAAGAACCTCCCATTCTTCATCCTTCATTGCCATTGAATTTATTACTATTCCACCCAATGGTAGGAATAGATCCTTCTAATATAAATAATCTTCTATATGCATCTTCCATAATGTTTTGGCCTTTAAATTTATCGACCCTAAGCTTTCCATCTTATGTCATTTATCCCACTCAAACTAGGAACCCTCTTTTCCTGCGAGTTACCTTTCACTATGATACTAGTTGTTATGAAAATAGGATCGCAGAGGAATAAAATAAAAAAATGTGGAAATTAAACACAAAAGATACACAATACAATATAAACACAGATATACGTGGTTCACCAAGTATGGGATACGTCCACAAGAGAAATTTCCAGGTCCTTTATTATTATCCAACAAATAAAGGGATGCAACCTACAACACACCCACTGTAACTTCCTCGTATTTGTCTCACAGTGTCCTCACTCAGAATACAATATTCACAATGATACATAGCTGCAATACATTTCCCTCATAAAAGAGGGTTTCCTTCTAGAGAAAAAAAACTCTAACATAAATTCAATCGTTAGATCTACGACCTTAAAATAAACGGTCTAGATTAACTATGAAATTACAATGTAACCCCCCATGCACTCCCCCGCATGGAGGAGTGTACATTGTTCCAGGGTGTAAAATATTCATGGGGTATAAACACGACTGAAAACAAAGACCTCTGAAGCATGAAGATAAACAAGATCCACAACCAACAACTCCTTTGTGGAATTTTTTTCCCAGTAAGTTTCCCACCAATATCTGACATGGGGGACAACCTTAAGGAGTGCAAAGGTGATCTTCTCTCTATTGAAAATTTTTGGACAGAGAAATTACCTTCTAGCAGATTTAACCACTTTTCCAAAGAATATTCATCTATCAGACCTTAAAACATAGGAATATCAAAATTAACTTGTACCTTGAATGGGGTAGCATCCCCAAAGTGACTGCTTGACGAAGAAGCACCTCCTATTGTTGATAATCATTGAAGGATTTGGGAAAAATTCTCCAACATCGCATTCCTATGCTGCGTGTTGGATTCCACGAGCAATAGATTGATAATATTTTATTCTTCCTTGTCTCTCTTTTCTTCCACCATGGGAGGTTGCTTGGGCTAGCTAGAGTGGTTTTAAAGAGAAACTAGTTTGAGACCCAACTCTCTATACCCTGACCTCTTCGAGGACACACAAAAGAAACAAACGAGTAACCTGCTCTGATACAACTAATCCAGATTATTTTTTGAGAACTAAATGAAGGAAAATATATGACAATGAAATATACAAAGATATTTCAATAAACACATAGATACACAAATGCACAATTTTTTATTAACGAGAGAATGTACCAAAACTGTAAAATTACAAAGTGAATGACTCACTAGAATGGTGACAACTTATCTCTGAGAAGACATGTTATGACTACGCTCATCCACAAAAAGTTGATGATGTTTATAATGAGGCTCTAGAGGTATTTTTAACATAAATAAAATCCAAAACCCAAACCCCGGAAGATGAAATGCTAAAAGGTTTGCAAGCCTCAATGGGGGTAGTTGGTACGTCAACTTCCCAAGGGCGTAGCTTTTGCATATGATATCTGTTTGGGATGCATGATAGCTCGTTTGAAAGGTCTATCCGAGGAATACAGATTTTCCTGTCACAATTGAGCTAAATCATACAATGTGACTGTGGCGAGACAAAAAAACATTGTTTAATGCCTCAAAATGGCCCCAGAAGTTTAGGACCCAAAAATCTCTAGAAAAACTGCCAAGGTGGAAACCCCTATTTTGAGCTAGTGGAATAGGTGGGTGGTCATTGAATTTCACCTGGATCAGCTCCATTATTGAATTAGCCGATTTTGGTTATGTATTGTCTATGGACTTCTCTTGTTGAGTCTTGGAAGATCCCCTCTTCTCCTGCTAGACCTAGATTACCCTTTGAGCCACCATCCAAATTCATTTTTAGAAATCCAGCGGTTGGAGGCTCCCATTTCTTGCACACTCTAATATTTGGGGGGCTTAGTTTTGTTGGAGTACCTTGCTTGTGGGATTATCCAATTTTCCAGTTCTTGGATATTTCAATTTCCTCTCTTATTGGGAGTCATTATTCCTTCACCCAATTTGTTCTAGGTTGAGGTGTTGTTCTTTAAAGATCCTTTTGTTACTCTCCTTCCATATGTTTTAGAGTAAGAATCCTAGGAATGAGGTCGATATTCTGTTGAGGATGGGATTTCATGTTCTCCATTATTCTATTGTTTTATTGATTTTATGGTAGGTTCTATCTAGGGTTCTGAATAACATTCCCCCCTACTCCTAGAGGGAAGAATCAACCATGTAGGAGATGAATAAATGGTTCAATGTTTTCGCTTCTTGGTAACACATCAGGTAGATTGATGGGCCTTCATAGCCCCTTCTTGTGATGTAGTTCCAAGTTAGTTCCTTTCTGTTCACTACCAAAACCATAAGAATGTCAATATCTTGGGCCATTGGGTTGGATTCCATAGTTTTCCAAAAATTGGTGACTTGGCAACCTTTATTTATCCCGATGCCATCAAACAATCCTCTTTTACTTTGAATTTCCCATCCCCTTTTTGGCCCCATCGTAGGATATCTTTTTCTTTTCAAACATGTAATTGTTGCATTTGTAGAGTGGCCCCAATATCCCAATGAAAGTTTTCCTCCTATTCTACTTACCATTCAACTAAGTTCTTCCATGTTCTTGATAGTTTCTAGTCATAGTGTTGACGCTCTTCCAAATATTGGGATACTGTCTTCTAGTTGGCCCCTACCACACTCTTTTGTATTGGATATTATTTCTCCTCTTCACTCAGAGTTGGAATTTTTTCCCAAGCATCCTCCCAGACCAAGGATGTCCTACCATCATGGATTTCCAAAATATCTAATGTTGGAACAAGCCCCAATTTGTCTAATCATGGTTCCAAATAAATGATTTGGGATGGACCCCTTCCATTCTTATCCATTATTATAGTGGAATGTCCCTAACATGTTTTTCTTTATAGATTCTTTCCCATAGCACCTCTGGGCTCTTGATCCATTTCCATCATATCTTTGTTGCTAGAGCCTAACCCATTCTTTGTGGACCTTTGATTCCCAAACCCCTGTGGGATTTAGGGATGTATATTTTTCCCCATGCGACTAGCTCCCATTTATTCTCCCTTTTCGCTCCCCAAATAAAATTTCTTTGTATCACATGAATCTTTTGTAGAATGTTGGTTGTAGCTATGCAAATAGAAAATAGATACAACTACATTGCCATTAATATATATTTTATCAGAAGGATTCTCCCGGGTAAGGTCAAGAATCAGTGACTCAGTCCAACTATTCAATCATTCTTCTATACTGGTAAGGAGCTCCTTCCAAGAGGTATTGTGAATTGATATGTATAGAAGGGGGGATCCTAAGTATTTCAAAGAGGGGGAGGCCCTTTAGAAACCCATAATATGGGCTATGTTTTGTTGGATTATGATAGGGATATTAAAGAATAAGACTTTGGATTTATCTAAGTTGATCTGGATGTCGAAGGTTGTCGTGAATACTTCCAAGATTTTCTTAATGGATGTCTCTTCCCTCATCATGGGTCGACTCATGAGAAGTGTTTCATCCATGAATTGAAGGTGGGAGAGTGGCATGTAAGATATATCTTGACGAGAATGATTCATCTACTACTTCCCATACATCTCTGCCAATGATGTGAGCATGCTTGGAAAAAGTCCATTGTGATGCCATATGGTCTTGGCATGTTCCCCTTCAACATTTCATTGTCTATATCCTCTACCTCCTCCATGGTCACCTTTCACATGAGGCTACGATTATGTTTCAGAGAGACAAACCTAGTGATCAACCATTTTATACTTTGTGTTTTCTCCACGCTATCTATATTGGGTTCTTTTAATAGGTTGTTGAAGTGTAAAACAACTTATTTTTCTATATGATCACGGTTTTACATTATTACACCCCCTCCCACTTGTATAGTATTAATGTGATTTTTTCTTCATCTCCATAATAGAGAATTGTGGAAAACATTAGTGTTCTTATCCCCCTCTAGGAGCCATCCACTAAGGGATTTTTGGTGGTACAATATCTCCTCTTAATTGTCTATTTTATTCAGGTCTACGCGAAGTTGTTCCCCCTTCACCTTGAGTTCTAGGGAGTGACCATCTTGGAATAGTTGTTCCTAGACATTTTCCATTTCTTCTTCCAGTCTTATTTTTTCTTCAAAGATATTCCCAAAGATCTTCGTATTCCATTTCTTGACGATTTTTTTGGTGTGTTTCAATCTCTACTAAAATTGATACATATTTGTTCCATATAGATCTTGTTTCTCCTTCCACCATTATATTACATTATGTATGAAGTTTGGGGGACATAACCATAAATTTTTTAATCTAAAAGGTTTGGGTCGAGGTGTCATGATATTTTCCCATTTGAGGGATATGGGCTAATGATTCGACCCATAGAATGGTTGAATCTCCATTGAGATAGCTTGTTTTCCTTGAAATAAAGATTTCAAAACCAATACTGTATCTAAGTGCACTAGTATGTGGTTAGATCCTCCTCTCCTATTTATCCATGTGTTCCATTTCCCCTTCCTTGGAACATATATGAGTTGAAATTTGATCTATTATCTCTTTGAAACCCAGGTTTTCTAAGTCCAAATTATGAAATCTTCCTTTATTTTCCTTTAGGGATGTTATTAGATTGAAATCCCCCCTGATAATGCATTGTTGATCTGTCATGAGCATACTTAGCTACGATATATCCTCAAGGAAGTCCCTTTTGGATGTTGGAGTCAACGGGAGAAGTGTGTTGGATACATAACCCTGGTCGTCAGATCCCAATTTTATATAGTGGACCATGAGAAATATTGAGGTTTTCAAGACCAGATCTACCTTCACGATGTTGGGGTGCCAATAGATAGTGATCCGCCCTAAGGAACCCTTGGATTCTATACATTCTACATCACAATTTTTCCATATTTTACTTGTTTTTCTACACAATGTGTTGCGATCTCACTTAGTTTCCTCCAACATAACTAAATATTCTTTTTCTTGGGATTTTTTTTCTTGAGCACTATGTGTTTGGAAAATGCATTCAAACCCCTCATAGTCGAAGAGAATATTTTCATAATTAACATTTGGGTTGGGGTCTAAAATAATTATCTAGGAGACCCACTACTTGACCTGATTCGATGAGTAGAGATCATGTTTCTTCCAAGATCTCTTTATTTGGCTTGGATCTCATTTTCTTTCCCTCCCCCCTTGATTTTTTTATCCTTTAATGGGTTAGTTTTGATACCCATGTTCCCGGATGATGAGGATGATTTCACTTTGTTGTGTCCTTTGTGTTTCCCTTTGATTAATTCTCATTTTAGTTTGTGTAATTCTCCAACCTACATATTGTTAATCTCCTATACTATGAACATATCTCCATTTCCTCTTTCCTTGGTAAGAATCGTTCTATACAATATCTAATATGAAGTCCAAACGAGTTGAATAAGTAAGGCCCCTCATCAAATATTTTATCTTTATCTTTAGTAAATGAAAATATTATTGTGAAAAATCCTTTGGATCCCACCTTAAAATCCATTTCTCGTTTGACTATCCATCTCAATTTTACCCATACCACTTTATCTGAGGGCCCAATTCCCATGAATTTGTCGATGGTAGTGTGGTCCTTCATGTACTATATGTAGTTCCCAATCTGTGGGGAGGTGACATCATACCCAGGTCTCTCCATGGTATTGGCTAGACATTCGTTCTTCAATTTCCTTTCTGATTTCCTGTCAGTGCCTGTTGCTATGTCGAGATGGTTAGATTTAGGAAGACCATTGTCTGTCCTTGCCATTGTGACGTTCCCTGATGACTTGTTGGAACCCTTGCCACTGCCTCCCTAAATGACTTTGTACGCCCTTGTTCTTTGGTTTCTTCTACCACCACATCCAAATCTCACACTGCCATTGTAGTCTCGCCAATTTATTACACTAGAGGGTAACTCTTTTCTCAATTTTGGATACCAACAACCACCAATCTTTTTTTCTATAATAATTGGGATTAAAAATAAACTCTAGATACTTGAAACATTCGTTAAGATCCAAATGATAAAAAGAAAAGCTCTTTTATAAAATCTAGGCTTAATTCATCATCCATACCTGAACCAAAATACGCCTATAATAATTCTTACATGTGCGAATCTACCCTCTTAGAACCAAAATACAACAAAAACACATCAAAAATAAAAAATTATTCAAAGATTAACTCTCTCACTATATAATTTATAATATAATATGAATTAGATGTATAATTTGTATTTAATAAATAATAAACATATAATATGTTAAAATAAATAATATAATATGATTTAAATGTAAGATTTGTATTTAATAAATAATAAATATATAATATGTTAAAATAAATAATAAAATAAATATTTTAATATTTAATTTAAATTTAAAATAAAAGAAAATAATTAAATAACATATGAATGAAATATTTCAAACGAAAAAATAGACACAATATGTTTATGTTTGTTGAAACACATTAGTGTTATATTGAGTTAACATGACAACATTATTATATTATATTATATTAGGATTATTATATTTTATAAGGGAAGTGTGTCTACATTTTAATGGGAGAGTAATTGTTACTTCACACATAATAAAAAGTTAATGTTAGTTACATTTTTTCTTCTTTCGTAGTTTTTTTTTCATATGAAATCATTTATAGTTTTTTTTTAGATCCTACTCATATTTTCTAGTCTAATTGGATAAAGAATATAAGGAATTCCTTTTCAAGGAAGATAACTAATATAAAATGAAAATTTTGTAGTGTAATTGGATAAACAATATAAGGATTTATATTCTTAGCATAATTGAATAAAGGCGACATGACTAATGCTGATATGAGATAATATTATTTTCTTGTCCATTTTTTTTTTGTTTTTTTATAGGCAAATAAATGATATGATATATTAAAGGAATGGATTTTTGCGAGTAAGCGACTAGTTCCAAGTAGTGGAACATATTTATGCTCAATGAAAGGAAGTGCATGTGGGGCATTGACAACCGGGGGAATGTTTCCTCGAAGGTTATATGATGTCAAGCTGCAACAAATATACATAAGGAACTGCTTGGATAGTGATGCAAATTGATGAGATACGGGGCTTATAACGAGAAATCAAGAATCGACAATAGGCTCAATAATGCAAGAAGGATGATGGGATGCAATTGCAACTTAACGTCAAAAAATTTCTTTTTCATAGATTTAGTCCCCTAGGCTTGAAAAAGTATAAAATAATACCCAAGACAACTCTTCTAGCCAACGGTTACTAGGGTATTCATTTTTTGTAAGTAGTCTTCTTGGTCTGAAAAAGGGTTTAACTTATACCAAATAGATGTTCTTTGAAATCCATTTAATGAGTGTGAAAGAGACAAGTTCACTCGACAATCTTTTCGGTTTTTTGGGAGTCAGAAAACAGCTTAACCAAGACTTGGGGGGAGTCCCATAGGTAACGGCCAGAATGCTTATGAGTAAGAAAATGGGGTTCGAACACAAAGTCATATCGGGACTATAAGGAACTCCCAGTCCTATGGAATAATTGTTGCATGGGAACCAAATGACACAAAGGTTCTGACTAGGGCACCCATGTTTGATAAGCCTCTACTACTTACTAGTGACACTTCTAGTAGCAGTTAGAAGGTTCCATGTCACTAATAAATGTGTTTGTACCTAGGGTGTATGGAACATGGTCATCAGATGATGCAAGAATGCAAAACATAGTGAAAACTTATCCTATATGTCAGTGAAAGAATATACATGTCAAAGGCATGAACGAACAGTATGATGTTGGAAACCACAAAAAAACTTGGATAAAACATAAAAAACCAAGTCTTTCCACTGTGTTATTAGTCCATAAGGTTAAAAAATAGAAAAAACTATAGAAAGTGGGTAAACATTTTCTACTAATAGTAAAAGTAGACCATTTTACCATACCATTTGAGTTTTTTCACCCACATAATGCATTTTAGGCCATTTTCCCCACAATCTTCAAGTATCAATTGTGGGAGCTACGATCAATGGAATCAACAAATTTCTAGACCAAGTAAGCTCCCATCCCCTCTCCTTCAATTTCAATGGTTTAAATTTCAGTTTTAGGCCCCGTTGTTTTAGTATTAGAGGGTGTAACATGGCAACTAGGGTATACGAGGGTGACAGATCATTGGGTCACATATATGAACACATATACATGGGAAAAGAGAATGATGCATGTGTATATGTAGATCTATATGCCTGTCTTATCAAGTTATCCCGTGTACAAGTCCTTGAACAAGATTATTAAAGGGTTTTAACTAAAAATTGGTTTGTCCTTTGCATGATGGTTATTGAATGGAGGGAAAGGGAGCATGAGGAGATAGATGCAACATTGTGAAGAGATGCAAGGGCCCAAGAAGATTTAAAATTATGTGGAATTTATAAATTTTGGGCTCTAAAGGGAATGAGGTCTCATGTGAGGTTACTCTAGTTGTTAGTAAACTACTGGGATTTGGAGATAGAGTCCTTCAACCTCGATGGGAAACCATTGAGGATTGAAGTGGCCAATATATAATTTATCAAAGTATTGCCTCACCAAGGTGAGGTAGAAAATATTAAGGCTTGAGGGGCTAGGGGTGGTATGAATATGGAGGAGTACATTGCCACCCACTGTGTTGCATGCATGGATAAAGTAGGGATCAAAATACCTATCAAGGAGATCGATAACATGAGATTAAATATCTCCATTCTTGTACTCACATGGATTCTAGGGTCGACCTCATTACTCTAGAAATTAAGGAAACTCATTTTCTATGCAGTGGGGTGTTTAAGACCCAATATTTATCAATAGTGTACCTCACTATTGGCTAACATGAAGAGCTAGTTGACAGATTGCAAACAAGGGAAAATTCAAAATTTATCATTTACATCCATACTTCGTAGTTTTTTCTTTGAGAAGCTTCCAGGTTTGATCCCTAGAGTAGATATTACTCCACATGGATAGTGCGATCCATCCATGTCATGGTGGAGCAATGTGAATAGGTGGCTAGGGGGTAGTAAGGTGCCAACCCCTACAATGATGAGTTATTTTTCTTGTGGAGTCGATAGGTCATATTCATTGTTGACTATCCTTATGGAGGGAGTGATACAAAGAGGATCCTAACATGATTTTTCCACTAGGTTCCCCGTGCAGTGATATTGGTAAGAAATGTTCTTACATATTTTATTTTTTTGTGTTTTTCAATAAAAATTAAAAAACACAAATACTTTTTTATGGTATTAAGTATTAAAAATTTCTTTGTTACATAGATGTAGGTCTGCGATGGCCAGAGGGATTTCCATGACATTGGCTGAGGGGCCGAGGGGATACGCCAGTGGCCAGGGATGTCGAGAGAGTGCTACAGAATGTGCATGGAACATATCTCGTTTAACACATGATTCCTATGGTTCAAGTGGAGGATCTGCTAGAGGCAATGCAATGAGAGGTGGTGGGTATACCCTATGCATGGGTACGACTATTCTGGAATCTCGAAAATGACGTAGTTTTCTATCACGATACAGATATGATTCCACAGGCGTAGATTCCATGATCATTTTGTATACCGACCATATATGTATTTTGAGGGTGTGAGCCCCATTTTGTACTATGGCACCATATTTTTTGAACTCGAAATGATGAAATGTAAACAAATTTGGTCTTCATCTTTACTTATATATGTTACAATGTGTAAATGTATGAATGTGTTTTCTTTGTAGTTATGTGATAAATTCCAATCTAAATATAATTAGCATATGCATCAAAGACATGATTAGAACTTCTAGGGATGTGATTATAAGTAAGAAAATAAAAACATCATTCCAAAAGTCATACTCGTAGGAATCATCGGAGTAGACTAGGATCTCGCACACAGTAACTTTCATTCAACTGACATATGACTAACTAGGAGTCTAGGCAAACCTCTAAATATTGAACACCATGTGAAATGGTGTCATTTAATATCTCTATAATGACACTATACTCAGCCACATTATTCAGTGATGGCTCTAGATGAGATCCACCTGAAGACACCACTTGGCCCTTAGGTGAGTAAATGACCTTAGCGAAAGAAGCCATCTTCCGCGTATGATGACTGGAACCATTCATGAATTATAAGTAAACCAAATACTTCGTTCACATATTCCAACCAAGGGAAAACTTGATAAGCAAGCCACTAACACAAAGGAAAATATAAAGTTGTATATACACTAACATACACTAATATACAAAGTTCATGCCCAATCTTGAGGGATAAAGCATAATACCTTTTAAGGTAGAGAATATTTATGGGCTCATCCAACATATTCCCTTCATAATATTCTAATTCTTAGGCTCCTTTTTCTAAAATGCATCACAGAATATAAGGATCATGTCAAATGGGGTTGAACTTTCCTGCCCCCAGTGGTTCTTTGGATTAGACATAAAGGAGAACCAAGTCATACTCAACATACTGTTGGGGACAAACAAACTTACTGTACTGAACCTTAACACGTGATTTATTAAATTTTATAGTTGTACATGCATCTCGACATTTCTCATCAAGGCACTCCAGGTATACGAGACATTCTTCAAGATCGGATGTGTCAGGTAGGAGCTCAATTTCTAACTTAATGGAAGGGATTTCACATTAAATCGGAAGAATCAACTCCACACCATGTACTAACTGAAAAGGAGATAAACCAATGGAATTATTTACCATGGTTTGGTATGCCCAAAGTGCAGGGTAAAGCATCAGATGCCAGTCCTTTTTACTCTGGCTGAAAAGTTTATGCAAGATGGTCTTGAGATATTTATTCACCGCCTCTACTTGTCCATTTTCCTCGGGATAGTATGGGGAATAATGACTTTGCTTGAACCCTAGTTTTGATGCTAACTCTTTCATCATTTGATTATGAAAGTGACTTCCATAATGAGTGACAATATCTCTTGGGATTTTGAACCAAGATATAATATATTTGAATACAAAGAATGTCGTAGTCTTACCATCATATTTAATGATAGGCATGGCCTCTGCCCATTTAGTAAAGTAATCCAGAACCACGATAATATGTTGGTTCCCCCCAGCCGAGGCTACATTACAGTCCATAAAATCTAGCCCCCACTTGGTGAAGGGACTGGCGTTGACGACTGGGTGAAGAGGGGTTGGGTGTGAGTGCATTTTTCTAGCGAACATATAGAAAGGGTGACACTTCTTGACCACTTCAACAAAATATTTAAAAATTCATGGCCAAAAATAATCGGCTCACAATATATTTTCGACTATCGCAAGCCCAGATAAATGAAAACCACATGCCCCGATGTGAAAGTCATTAAGTACAACCTCATCTTCCCCGTGAGTCAAGAAACAATGTAAAATAGTATATCCCCCTTGATGATAAAAAGTTTCTCCAATAATACAATAATTTTTAGCCTGATGACATATACATTGTCGATCGTCTCTTGATAGATGTTTGGTTAGCTTCAAGGTTTGAACATAAATCAAAATGTATCTATATGAGGGGTCTGAAGATGATATAAATTAATTTTTTTCATTTGCAAATGAATCGCCATGAAATATGTCGTCATCCATTCAAGGGAATTCCAATATCAACTTGGCAAAAACTAATGATTTCTTAGAGTTCACCGAAGTGAAATCAAGATAAAACTATTGAAAAATAACAATACACTTATGTATTTCCCTCCTATTATACACCTTGCGAGGATGTATAGAAATGGATTGATATTCGCAACCACAGTAGTTTTTTAGATTAAGATATAATGTTGTAATCGTTGAACCACATGTACGACAACCAAGGCCAACTTCTCTACGTGAGAGTATTTAAGTTCAAGATCAACTAGGTTTCGACTGAGATAGTGGACAATGTGCTCATGGATCTCATGATCCTCATGAACTAGAACCATACCAAGTGTCCATTCATACCCAACAATATAAATAAAACAGTCTCTATTGTAGTCTAGAATATTCAATAGAGGTTCCGATACCAAAGATTTCTTAAGAGCATCGAAGGATTCATAGGCTCACTCATCCCATATAAATGGAGTGTCCTTCTTCAAAAGACGCATGAAACCTTTAGTTAAATTGGCATAGTTAACTATGAACTAACACAGGAAATTAGCCTTCCCCTGCAAACATTGAAGTTGTGTAATGTTGCACGGGGGAGGAAATCAAAGTATTGCCTCATCCTTCATAGGATCTACCATGATCCCATGATCAGATACTATGAATCCTAAAAGATGACCAAACCTAACGCACAAGATGCACTTGTGAGGGTTCAACCGAATGCGATAGTAATGATATCTATCAAATACTAATCGAAGGTGAGTGGAGTGATACAGTCTATGGTGAGAGTGAGTAGAGATATCATCTAGGTAATCTTCGATAGTATGCTTAATATCGTGAAAAACAAAGGTCATGGCACATTGGAAGGTTTCTCCGATGTTTTTAAGGTTGAAAGGAATTTTTTGTATGCAAAAGTACCCCAAGGAAAAACAAAAATCATCTTATTTTGATCCTCGAGGTTGATCTAAATTTGATTATACCCTGAAAATCTGTCCATGAAAGAAAGACTTCACTTCTCACATACTCGTCAAGAATATGGTCAATGAAAGGAGTAGGGAAGTTATATTTAGGACAAGCCTTATTCAGGTCTGTAAAATCCATACATATGCAGATGGTTCCTTTATTTTTATTTATGGGAATATGGTTGGATACCCATTCAGTCAAGGGAACCTGATAGATGAAACCGACATTAAGTAGCTTCTCTACCTCTGCCTTAATAGGAGGGGCCTTCCTAGGATTAACAACTCTAAGACGTTGTTGAATAGGTCTAACATATGGATAGGTTTTAATTTCATGTTTGAAAATGATGGGGTCGATCCCCGACATCTATTCATATGACCCGGAGAATACATCTCAGAATTCTTTCAAGAGATCTGTGTAGATATGAATTTATTCAAGAGAACAATATGCACCGACATAAACATTCTCAATTTTACCAGGGATATGAGAGATGTCAATTGTTACGGTATAAGAAATATTCTCCATGTTTCCTTTTACATAAATACCATGCATATCTAATGGAACTAGGTTATGACCAACCATCTCACTCAAGGTAGATTTAAATTCATCATGTTCAATATTAACAAGATCCAAGAGAAAATAGGATCGATGATGCATATCGTCCCAAGGCCTATCAAGACCAGACATGGCCTCTAATATGGATTCTATTGAAGGTAAAGTATCATCGAGGAAATCATGCGAACAAGATGATTGAACATCCCATACAGGCTCTGAAACAAGATCCACCTCGTCCATTCGCGAGGAGGAAGGATCTCGGTCAAAAATAACGTCAAGAATAGCCTCATACGCAACATTTGTTGTTGATAGTGGAATTTCCATCCTAATGTGTGACTAACCTTTGTATGACATAGTCAAGGAAGGTAGGTTCCAATGGGTCATTTAATTACAAAGTAAGGAAAGGAACGAACCTCATCCATTACAAAGACTCACTAGAAATGGCGTGAATATGGTGAATTGGTACCATGAAATCAAAGCTACCCATCAAAGAGGAATACATTCCAACACCAACATCCTCTTTTTTGTGTTGATAATTTTCGATCACAGAGACCGAAGGTCCAACCGATGCACTAGGACTAGCATGTGCAAAGGAAAACTAATCAATCATCACTATTTTTCCTTCGTGAGGAAAATATAAAGTGTGGAAAAAGGATGACATGATGAGTGTCATGGCATAAGTCCAATTATGACATAGTAGTAAATTGTAGTCGAGAGGTGCATCAACCACCTCGACGTCAAACTCTATTTTCTTCCCACCTAACTGGACCGAAACAATGGGAAGGATTATGGGGGGTCTAAACAAACACTAATCAAATGCAGTCAACATAGTCATAGTTTGGGACAAGTTCGGAGAGCCAATGGATTTCCAAAATTTTAGGGACATCACGCATGTCGCAACACCTTCATCAATTACAATACATTTGATGGTAATTTTTGTGTACTCCAAATGTATTTGAAATTCCATGTGGTAAGGTTAGCGAGGATTAACATTCATGACGTCTAACTTGATAACCTTCGAGCCAGATGATTCGAGAGATCCTAACACAGATAACAAGGAGTTCCTTTATGAAGGACATGTTTGGAGCACCTCCAAAGCCGACATTGCACAAGGGGTTTGGCCCAGATCTTCGACAATCGAATAGTTATGGGAAGCTCCAGTATTAGTATTTTTGGAAGAGTGCTTTAGTACTCCTTTTAGAATATGAGGTGAATGTTCCATCTTTTGGATATGCAAGGGTGTTTCTAGAGGAGGAGGAGACTCTGGACCTATAAATATTCATGAAGAACTATAATCATGAGATCGATTGGCTACATCAATATGAGACTTGCCATATTGATGCATATATGTCCACCTTCATGTGTCGAGGGGTTTTGAATCATTTTCGACACATTTCCAGTGTTGGAGGTCCCTGAGGCTATGTACTGATTATAAGGAAACAAATTTGTCAGCATAGTGGGAAACTGCGATAAGAGCCTCGAGGATTCCTCGATTTTGTGGCAGAGGTGGGTAAGGTGATCATGTTTAGGAAGTTTACAAGGAAACTTCACCTTCCTCTTTTCTTTCTTTCCCTCACTAGAATTATTATCCGATCTATTATTTTTAGTGTCATTCCTATATTATTATTATTTTTCTCACCCTTATGATTATTACCTTTTCCTTTCTTTTTATTCCCTTCTAATTGTTTATTATGATTTGGGTTATCCGAGGACTATACAAAATGCACATCCACCGACTAGGTGTGGGTGGAGGATGAAGCTGAAGCTTGTCCTGCTATAGGCTAGCTTAGATACAAATCTTTTAACTAGTTTGTCACCATGTCTGTAGACTTAGCATTTGCAGAGCCTATGATTCCATAGACATGAGGTTTGAGATTTTGTCTAGGGTCATAGTTTGAACATAGTATGCCAGGATGAATTTCATAAAGCATCCCAGATTGAGCATATATGAGGTCCAATTGTTGGGCTTTGAAAATGGATTATTCCTTAGATGTTACTCTAGATGTAGAGACATCCTTCAAAATATAAGGAAATAATGACTTAAGGAACCATTCCAATAGAAAATATGGAGGAATGTATGCTTTGATCAACCTCTTCTGCCTACACCACCCTTGGATATGGTCTGAGATGTGTGTGGATTTATCTTGGCAGAAGCCAGAGAAAAGTTTTATGACGACATTGTAATGAACCGACAACTGGAAGTGGTTGAGAAATACCAATACGATCTGATTAAAGGTTCCATACGTTCACCCTGGTAGCTCAATGTACCATTTTGTGGCTACCCCCATGAGGGTGCATTGAAATATGCTCAAATGAATATAATCATCATTTAGGGAGTTTGATGAACACCATAGATGAAAATTAGTGACATGATCACCTGGATCCTCACCAATCTTGCCTTTGAATTTTGGAATGTTTGAAGGAAGCTTGGTGGGGATGGGGGGCCATGACATATCATGATGCATTGGGTCATTCATTGATTTTTGACAAATCTGGCATATTAAGCGTGGCCATAAAAGGGAGTCGAGGTTGCGACATATGAGCCCAATCTCCTAGGAGAGATTGGGGCCGAGGGATTGCCGATCATCCATGGTTTTGGTACATACCATGGACCTGTCTGGTAGGATAATATAATCCTCCAAACCGAATCATGAAAGGTTGTATGGGCACCATACCAACGGAAGCGACATGATGAGGGTTATATACATTGCCCCTCAATGAAAGGGACTCCATGCTATGGGTTTCCCATACTGTGAAGTTGACTCCCCCCAGATGGAACACCAAAGGAAAAAGGGGGATTCTCCATAATAAACGCATTCATCATAATTGTCTTGGAGGAAGTGGGGATGAAGGACAAAATATATGTAGTGAACTATCTTCTCGGTTGATAAATACATCCTGGAGCATTGAAAATAGGATTAGTCCAGGAGGAAACAGGATTCTAACCTCCAACTATAGGATTCTCTTGGGGAATATGACCTCCACCAAACAAGAAAGGAGAAAAAGGATGTGTCATGCCCCTAGACCCAAAACTAGGATTCACATTAGTCGTTGAAACGAAGGATGAGAGTTTCACCATCATTTCAAGCATACTAAAACAAAAGGGATTAGAGGATGAAGGTATTGTTTGAAATTCATGACTCGGTATACCAAAAAGAGATCTGAAAGGGTTCATTCATGTGGGTCGAGTAGAACTCACAACTTGGGTAGCACTAGAGGCAGGGACCTCCAACAACCACACAATTGAAGTTGAAGGAGTCGAAGGGATCCCCCTAATCATAGAAGAGAAGGGATTCGAAGGACTCCCTGAGACGTTTGGGTCTCAATCAGTACTCATAACTAGATGATCATGAGTTTGGGAGGTGGAGATATATGTACCACATTTATTAATTCTACGCCTTTTAGAAGGAAGCTTTAGTAAAGGATCAAGATGCAGTGGTAGCTTCAAAAAAACATGATACATATGAGGAGACTGGTCTTGCTCCATGATTATTCAAGACTCGAGATATAAAACAAAATCCTAGGGCCAACTAATAATTAGGGAGAACAAAAAATAAAGAAACAAGGTCAATGCACACAAAAATGATATAGTGGCTAAAAGGGGGCCTCCCTCACTAGAGTAGGTATGTCTCTCCTAAGAGGGGCCTAAGACTCCCTTCAAAATAATGGAGGTATCAAAATCAGTTATAAGGGCCCTTGTGGGATTAACAGCCCAGTCAATCAGATTCCATCAGAGAGGTAATCCTCCATAAAGATTGTGTGTTGTTCAACACTTTTCTGACTCAGGGTACTTACAGAATAACCCCTGCAAGTAACCTATCTGGCTACCTATGTCAAGCAACTAGAGTCACTATAATATAACCAATGCGCAGAAATGCAATCTCTACAATTTCAATGAAATGAAATCTCTCCACATGTGTCGAAATTAATGCAATGTAATCAAAAGTAAAAATTCCATAATGTAAATAAGGAATTTTTTTTTTTTTTTATATATAAATAGAAGAAAGTGCAAGGACTGAATAACAACTTCACAGTCAGACCTTACTACAAGAAAAAGAGACAAGCCAAGAAAGACACCAAGACGAAAACAATCAGACCAATGTTGAAGGACAACCAATAAAAAATAATATAATAAAGAAAGCCACTAAAAAACCTTCTTATCACTCTGTAAGAACTTAACAGTTAGAACAGGGACCCAAGAAGACTCAATACCAACAAAACTAACCCAAAAAATACCAAACTCAGCCAGCAAAACTAAAGAGATGGTGTATGTGAATTTTTGAACACAAATCGTGTATATACGCTCCCTAAAGGAAGATAGCTCACGTATATACACATCTATCAAGGGAAAAAAACACGTATACCCATTAAAACACTGTTAGGGAAACGGTTAAGCCAACAAATCATATGCAAGGTAAAAAACACTCTATCAAGCAATAGGCAACAAGGAAATTCAGACTAACAGAGAGAAAATTAAGGAAAAAAACACTCCATACCCCCAAAAAGGATATCACTCCCTACTATGGTTGTTAATTCTATTACGAGGAAAATCTCTCTATGGCTAGGGCTACACCACAACATATAGAGTGACATGCAAAAATCAACTCTAATCCAGAGTATGCTAGATAAAAGAAATGCTAAGAAGACAAGGCTAAGAACCTACCTCATTTGGATGTTTGAAGAAGACCACCATTGAGCACATGACCCAAAGCTTTATACCTGCAACTTGTCCTCAACAACCAAGATACACAAGCATATGGTGATAATATATAATGTTAGCATATAGATTAACATAATCCATTAACATACATGACAAAAACGACCATGGAATAATAATTCAAATATTTGCAAGATATCAATTAGACGAGAAAACAATATTTCTATTAAAAGAATTGGCATAAGTATATAGGTGACAAACTTCTATAACAACACATATCGGAACCAAGAAACCAAGTCCATCCAGTTGGGCCTCCACCACTTCAGTCATCCACCAAAGGCAATCTCATATATAGGAGTCAATGAGGTTCTTTATCACAAAGAAGGAAAAACTTGGAGGCTGAACAATGAGTTTAGACTTTCAAGGACAAAGGGATGCAGACTCAATATGACATGAAATTTCTCCGGAGTGTATTTTCTCTCAATGTTGAATTGTTGAATCTCTCAAGGCTTGGATATCGCTCAATTTATAGTCTTCAAATGGAAGTGAAGGGTCAAGTCGGAGTGTTTCCAGCATATGGAAGGTCAATGATCATGGATCTCATGGCATGGGAACCCGACATAATTTTTAAATTTGAGCACCAAACCCGATGTATGCGGGATGTAGTGGAGCAACCTATCTAGACACTTGTTGTATAACTCATAGGGCACATATATGTGGAAAAATATGTTTTCTTGGATTTGAAAATAACAAAAAGGAACTTCAAATCTACAGAGAGAAAATGGAAGACCATCTAAACAAATTGCATAGAGTGAAACAAAATTTAACAATTTAGTTAAAAAGAAACCAACAAGGAATCAATCTACTTAAAATCAATGGTTTGATAACAAACTTTATCATATAGAAAGTTGTTTTTTAATCGAAACTAAGTGTTAAAGGATAAGTTCTTTTTTAATGACAGTACCGACGTATATTATTAGGATAAGTTATAAGTTTTTTTAATTACATGAGTGATTATAATTTAAGATTCCCATAATTTTTTATCATCTTTTTAATGAAAAGTTGCAATTACATAATAGTATATTTATCAAAACGTTGATTGCATTTAATAAATTAAATGTGAGTAATTTGCAGGTGTTTTCACCATGTATGGCATTCCAATTCCAATAAGTTCAGATTGTGGGAGTTGTTGTTTCTATTAACCTGTGAAACATTCCATCTATGGGCCAGGGAGTCGCTGCCTCTTCCGCCACACACTATCTACTCAACACAACAATGAATTTCAACATGGCTCAATTTAAATCTACAGCTTTCTGATTTCGTGGGCTCCCATTGATTTCGTGGGCTCCCATTGCATCGATATAAAAATGTATTCTTATGTATTAGGTGGTACCTGCATGCAATTAATTATTGTATTTGTTTGAGTTAAGTAAGAATGGTTATGTTATTTGTGTATTTAATCTCTTTAGCTTTGGGATTTGACGCGCTCTAATTGCATCGATATAATAACGTATGCATGCAATTAACTATTCTGTTTATTTGGGTTAAGTAAGAATATTTATATTAGTTTAAAACATGGTGTATTTAATTTTTTAGTTTAATTGTTATATTCATATGTAATGGTTGAATACTTGAGTTTTATAATCGTTGTTGTATTTACAATTTACTATTAGGTGAATTTAGTATTAGGTGGATGTATGATAAATTCAAGGTGGAACCAACATGTATCATTTTTAAATTATAATAAAAAAATTTAAGTAATTGAAAATTTAGTATTAGGTGAATTTAGTATTAGGTGGATGTATGATAAATTCAAGGTGGAATCAACATGTATCATTTTTAAATTATAATAAAAAAATTTAAGTAATTGAAAATTATATATATGCATGTATCATTTTTAAATTATCATAAAAAAATTTAAGTAATTAAAAATTATATATGTGGGCTTTAACTTTTTACGAGATAAAATATATATATAAAAAAAAATTTACATCTCCAAAGATTTGATCTTTCTCCACACTTCTTAAAACAAAACTGGAGTTAATATAAGTATATGCTAATTCATAAAAATTCCTTCACTCTAACTCTGCAAAAGCTAAAAGCTTTTCTCGTAATTTGCAGTTGTGGTTGTCCCGACAAAAAATATAATACTAAAAAATATATTGCCGTAATCTATTTTATATGGAAATTTTATAGTAATTTGTAAAAGACATCTTTGTCTTGGGTGAAGGCAAGAAAGGGCTCTCATGATGCTTAAAGAGACCTCGACGGCTTAATAGGTCTATTTTCTATTTTATGACAGTTTACTAGATTAATTAGTGAAAAAATATTAAAGAGAAGTAAATTTAAAATTTTAAATGAGGCAACAAACAAATTTATGAAGATATTATACTACTAAAGAAATACATAAGTTCCAAATTAACACTAGCGTTTAGCACTTTTATTGCTCTACCCAGTTCATGTTTCTGGTATTTATTTCGA
>JASDQU010374394.1:93655-106541 GCA_032191745.1 Picea mariana | reverse complement strand
TTTTTTCATGAGAAAAAATATCACCTTACTAAGGGGGGAGTGGAATATATTGTTAGATCCCACAACATGAGGGTAAACACAACACTTGTTAGTGCATGACAAATGAAGAGGCTCATAAACACTAATAAGAAATATGTACTCATGGTCGTAAGGGAAAAAGATGTCAGAACATCTGACGCTTTTCAAGGATGTGATCCTTCTCATAAGAAGAATTAATTGATATTGTTTCAAAGTATGATGATATTTTCCAGGAACCATATGGATTACCTCCTAAGAGGGAAATCCAACATGAAATACATCTTCAGTAGGATTCTCCTCTTCCTAATGTGGGCATGTACAAGATGTCAAGAGTAGAGATGACAGAGATCAAAATGCAAGTACAAGGCTTATTGGATCAAGGGGTCATCAGGCCCAGCTCATATTCTTGTGGTTCTCCAAATGTGATGGTGCCAAAGAAGGATGGCACATGGATAATGTGTGTCGATTGTCGGGTCTTAAATAAAATCATGGTGAAAAATAAATACCCTCTTCCTCGTATAGATGATTTACTTGATCAATTAAAGAATGTTGTTTATTTCACCAAGTTGGATTTGTGCAGTGGATACCAGCAGATCAAGTTTGAAGAACAGGATGCATGGAAGACTACCTTTAAAACCAAACAGGGATTTTTTGAGTGGTTAGTTATGCCATTTTGTCTTTGTAATGCTCTGGAAACCTTCATGCATGTGATGAATGATGTATTCATGCCATTTCTAGATGATTTTTTGATTATATATTTGGATGACATTCTTATATTTAGCAAGCCTTGGGATGAACATGTAAGGCATGTAAAGAAAGTATTGGATAGTTTGCAAAGGGAAAAGTTGTATGTAAAATTGTCCAAATGTGAATTTGGTAACTTGGTAAGACTGCACTAATGTACTTAGGTCGTATTGTAGGAGGAGGACAATTGAAAATTGATCCTTCCAAGATTGATGTAATTATAAATTGGTTTGAGCCCAAAAGTGTAATCAAAATACGGAGCTTCTTAGGTGCAATATAGTACTGGAGAAGATTCATTTCAAACTTATCCTTTATAGAAGCTCCTTTGCATGCCTTAACCAGTGTGAATAACACTTTTCAGTGGGGAGGAAATAAAAAAAAATCTTTCGACACTTTGAAGGAAAATATTAGTACCGCACCAGTATTAGCACTGTCGAATATTCAACAACCCTTAGAGATTGAGACAGATTCCAACTGGTACGCCATGGGTGAAGTGTTGATGCAATATTGTAAGTCTATCTGTTACCACTCAAAAACTTTTAACCAAGTTGTTTTTAACTATCCTACATATGATAAAGAGTTGTATGCATTAGTTCAAATCGTAGAGAAATGGAAGCACTACTTGTTAGGGAAGGAAACAATCATACATACAGATCATCAACCCTTACAGTATCTCCAAGAACAGACCAAACTGCAACAATATTGACATTACGGATGGATGGGTTTCCTGGTAATCAAGTACAAAAAGGGTACGAGTAACACGGTAGCTGATATGCTTTCTAGACATATTATTGTTGCTTCTATTATTTTGAGGAATGCTTCTTTATCTCATGATATATATGTGGAATAATATGCCAATGATGAAGTCTTTAAAGAAGTATATGAGAAGCTAACCCATGGTGCACAGGTAGAGAACTATTGTCTGCAGGGAAAAATAATCTACCATCTTGGAAGGCTATGTATTCCTATAAGTGAAGATTTCATCTAATATGAGAAGCTCACACTTCTCTTGTGTCTAGGAATTTTGGGATAGGAAAAAATATGGCTCATGTGTTGAGGTTTTGTTACTGGCCTCAGATGAAAGAAATTGTAACTAAATATGTAAAGGGGTGTGTGATGTGTTCTACTTGTAAGCCCACTAATAGAAAATTGGGGCTATACTCACCACTGTCTGTTCCATCCCATCCATGGGAAAGTATCTCCATGAATTTTGTAGGGGGTTTACCAATGTCGAAAAGGGGTCATGACTATTTGTATGTTGTAGTGGATAGGTTCAACAATATTTGTATCTTAATGCCATGTAAAAATAAGATCATTGCCAAGTAGATTGTTAATCTCTTCTTTCAGTATGTTTGGGTTCACTTTGAGTTACCCACATCCATTATCTCAGATCGAGATACTCGATTCCTTGGGTACTTTTGGACAAGTTTGTGGAGAATGATGGAAACCAAGTTGAAGAAGAGCATTGTTTTCCATCCATTGACTAACAGACAGACAAAGTTTGTTAAACGAACAATGGTACTTTTTCTTCGAGGCTACTGCAGTAAGCATCCCAAATTATGGGATGAACAGATACCCTATGTACAACATGCTTACAATCGAGCCTTACATTCCTCCACTCAGTGTTCGCCTTTTGAGACATGTTTTGGGTATTTATCTAAGATTCCTTTGGACTTGATGTATGGGAGAGATGTCGATTCAAATGAATACAAAAATGAAGATAGAGCCTGCAAGTTCATTCGTAGGATCCAATAGGTACATCAAGCAGTCAAGGAACATATGGAGAAAATTCAGGCACAGTATATGGCTCGTCATGAAAAACACATGGTTGATCATCAGTTCCAGGTTGGAGACCAAGTATGGATTCACATAAGCAAGGAAAAATTGAAGGGTGAAGGCAAGAAACTCAAGCCCATCCATTATGGACCCTTCACTATTTTGGAGAAAAGTGGTGCCAATTCTTTTTGTCTAGATCTTCCACCTTATATGTAGATCTACTCAGTTGTAAATGTGGAGAACTTGAAATTTTTTTAGCCTCCCATGATCATGGATCAGGGTGAGGAAGTTTCAATACCTTTAGTTGATGATTTTTCTCCTGAGTACTTGGATGACTTAAAGGAATATATCATCCTAGACAGAAGGATGAGGACTTCACGCAGGGGCAATGTTGATTATCTTCGAGTAGGCTTAAAGGGCACACATCCAAACAAGGAAAAGTGGATTGAGAAGGAAAAGGTGAGGGAACTCTTCCCAAACTTATCTGTTGATTGATGAAAGCTTTTGGTGGTCCAAAACTCTCTCAGTGAGAAGGCGTGATTCAAAAAGGATCTAGAGAATACTAAGGACAACTCAGAATTCACAGAAGCAACTCAGGAAGCTTAGAATGGCATCAACAGATAGAGAAAGGGAAAAAATTCAAAGTCCTCAAAACTCAGTGAAATTGACATCATCGCGAAGAGTGTGTCGCAAGATTTCAAACGACGTAAACGACTCGTCAAATGAAGTTATGGATAAAAATATATTCGTGGTCAACATTTTGGTCAACCTATCCCAATCAGAAGGGATAGTCAACATCTATATTGATGACGTCAGCATCAGTACGAATGACGTCAGTGTCCTTACAATGTACGTGGCATATGCAAAGGATGACACATGTCATTCTAATGTCAGCATGGTGACGTGGAAACACCAAAGGTTGTCACGTGTCACTCATTTTCAACATTTTCCGGTCAACATGTGGACCAATGAGGAAGTGCCATGTGGCAGTCCATACAACCACGTGGCAGGCCATACAGGACATGGAAGACACTTGGCATTCGTACCATACATGGTAGGATGACGTGGGATACAAGTGATGTGGTAGGGTAATTATACAGGTGAATGACATGGGCCAATGGTTGAATTTCACGTGGAAGTGGGAAAATGCACAATGAGGGCCCATAACTGAATTTTCAAACAAAAAAAAAGGCCCACCAAATCTGGTGGCCAACCTTCCAACTCCAACAAATCTAAACGATAACTCTAAACTTGGTGGCAGTTCAAATCACACACACACACACACATATACATATATAATGTTATAAATACAAGCACAAAAGGGGAGGCCCATGGCCTCGACCTCGGGACCTCCCCCTAACCAAACGCCTTACATAGCATCCGCCAACCATTGAGCCAAATGGCTCCATTGGTTAGTCCACCCAACATTTAATTTAAATGCTGAGTTTTCCCATGAATGGGAGGAGGGCGCTCGATGGTACAGCTGGGAATGTTTTTCTAGGTAAGGTACAGTGAATTAATTGCAGGTTGCAGGCATAGAAATCGAGACGAGATTTCTCATGGGCCTGGGAGTGCTAGAGTTAGATTGAAATGTGGAGACAGTCATTTTTGGGTAATTCGACGCCACGAATTCAATGGTGTTGTCTGTTTTTTGATCTAAGAAAATATTTTGTAGCTTAGTTCCATAATGAGGTATACTTATGTATTTTACCAAATTCTTTTGTTGAGTTAATAAAAAGGCCTACCCATTTGAGAAAAGGACCTGGAGACATAGTCCACCAGGGAGGAAATTGGTTATCAAGTTTTTCTGTTCATATTTGATGCTTATGTCTCTTCATTATTGAGATTTTCCTTCTTTATGGTGAACTTTAATTTATGCTTATTTAATACAATTCTTTATAAGTCACTTCGATGAAAAGGTCTTAGATCACCTATGTTCAACACAGTTACAACAGGGCTCTCCATAGATACACTGGCCATATCCCATTTCAGGTAGGACAATGATGTAGCCACCCTACTCTCCTTCAGGCTATGCGACCTCCTGGTCAAGGATCTTTGATTCTCCGAGCCAAATCGACTCTCTGAAACCTTGATGGTCTCACTTTGTAATTGAACACAGACCCTTTCAGATTTTGGTGCAGGTTCTATGATACCCGCAACCTCTTCCTTCGTGCTTCCAAAATATCAAATTGCAGGCGCTAGCTCCTTTTCAATTAGCCCCTTCCTGCATGTGACCTGGGGATGTGACCCGGGGCTTAACTTTGAAGGTTTCTTTAGGCTTCGACTTCGATTGTTTTTTTAATAGCTGTAACACTCTTCTCCGAACACCGAGCCGCGAACTCGCTAGAGAAGATCTATGGTTCTCATTTCTCCCATAGCCAATGGTAGTGATCCATTCGAACTCAGGAATTTGGTACTTTTCAATCCCTCTTAGATCTTAACACAAATTTCGTGAGTTTCCAAACACTAAGCAGCTCGATTGGCACCCAGATTTTATCTTCGGGTTTCGACTATTTTCTTATAGCACCTTTTTCCTACAATCTACTCGGATCACCGAAAAGTGCCTTCGTTGAGTCTCATATCTACGGTCCACATACTTCTATCAAACAGACAATCCAGATCAATCCTTTTAGCTTCAACAATTTTTGTTGGTCATCTACATGACACAATTCCTTGTATCTTCCAATGTCGAAAAACAAGTTCTCCTCCCGAATAGCTTCTCCTCTGAAACGAACGATGGTTCACTCTTTGGGTTTCGACAAATTTGATGTTGCACTAACCCTTCTGTCTAGATAGTTTCTTCTTCAAAATGAGTGATACACTGACATGTATCCTCCTCTGTATCTACAACCACAATATTCTCCACTAGATTGACCTTCGTCAATTCTCACCCTTCTACACTCCAAATCCTCTCATTCACAAACTTCCGAAGGAACTCACGGCTAACCATCGCGCAAATTTTCCCATATATGACAATCTGGAATGATTTCACTTCCTCCTTGTCTATGAACTTCTGAATTTCTAGATCTTGCACCACCTATCCTTTTGGATGATGGACGGTCCCTAATCACTGCGGGATTTCAAGACTTTATCAAGTCCACTCTCCTGTGCACATAAAGAGTTAAGGCACATGCACTTTACCTGGATAGGATTACTGTCGATCCTTGCGCTCAGATCCGATGGCTAGGATCTACTTCCTTCTCAGATCTCAACTTTTCTTTCCTAGTCATTGATCTAATGGTCTAGACCTCTTCCAACAATAGATCTAACAGTTGTTGTTGCTCCTCCTCTTGAGATTTTGATTTCTTCCAACTTGGAAGAGTTTGTAAGTGTTCAAAGGTTTTGGCCCTTGAACTTCCTCCTGCAAACCTGAATATCTTGGGTCTCGTCTTCACTTCTTGGGATGTTATCCCTCCTGAACTTGATTCCTTTGATAATTTTGATCTTCCATGCACTCCTTGCATTCCTGGGATCTCGACAAACTCAGATCGAAGGATTTCTCCGAAAGAAATTCTTCCCACACTCCTTGCGCTTCTCTATTCTAGTTCTTTGACACTTAGTCACTCCTTGAATCTGTGCACTCCTTGCACTTGTTCTAAGTTATCGTCGTTTCTTTTGAAATCCTCTAAGTCAATTCGAGACTCTGTCGATGCACTCCTTGTGTATGACATGCACTCCTTGCATTTCAGTTCTTAGAATAAAAATGATTGGAACTTATCCAGATCGTCACATATTCATATGATCAACTTTGAACAATCATGCATAAAAGAAATGAACTAAAACACACACATAATACACCATTCATTCAATCACAGCTTAAAATGAACATTGTCCAAGGAATTAGAACAATTATGTCTGCTCTATTCATTCATGAAATACATTACATAGTGTTACAGTTCTTCACTGCATCTTTCTTCTTTTCCTATCTGCTACTCTCCTCTACTCTCTTCTACTCTTCTCTACTCTCTCATCCAATACAATAACAAAACAAAACTATCTAAGGAGTGGCTCCTTGATCTCTTCTTCGTCCTGTCTGCAACCTATCCTATCATTTTCTAGTGGTTACCTACTTTTTCCTATTACAATAACTATGAATTATTACCAGATAAGCGCTTCCACTCTCTATCTGCAACTCCTTACAGTCGTATAAGACTTTACAAACAAGATATATTAAAAAATGTTGTTTCCAAAATATCTCAACAACTCATTTTGTTTATGAGTTAAATGTTGATTTGAAATTTTGTCCTGCTGAGATGTCATATCCCTGCCTCCATGCTTGCTTCTTTGACTTTGAAGGTGATGCTCCTGCATCATACTCCTCTAGCTAAAATATTCATGGACTCCTGTCCATGAGCTCCTGCACTGTTTTTCCATGCTTCAAAATATCAGGTTCAATGACCCAACTTGAATATTCCACTGGATGATCTTTCCACTTCACTAAGTATTCATGATATGTCTTCCTCTTGGTCTTCTTTTCGACTCTCTGTTCTATGATCCTCTCCATCTAAGGTTTTTTTTTTTGTGGTCAATTGTTATTCCCACCAAACTTCTTTTTGATCATTTGATTCTTCTTCATCATCTCTCCTGTAAGGATACAGGTTTGCAACATTGAATATCGATGATATACCAACATTGTCTGGCAATCCAATTTCATAAGCATTGGTTGCAAATGTTTTGAGAATCCTGCATGGTCCTATCTTCTTCATCTTCAACTTGTTATATGTTCCCCTTGGAAACCTTTCTTTTCTCAAATGAGATAAAACTTCATCTCCTACTTCGAATTGAACTTCTCTCCTCTTCTGATCAACTATGTTCTTATCTTTCAGGTTGATGTCCTATAGCTGTTCTCTGAATCTGTCATGGAGTTTCTACATTTCTGTTACAAAATCTTCTGCACCAACACTTCTAAATTCATATTGGTTCAGATCTCTCAACTTTGAAATACCTCTTGGTTGTATACCATACACAATTTCAAATGGAATTTTTCCAGTGCTCTTGTTCACTAAATTGTTAAATAAAAATTTTGCTTGTGCCAAAATATGATCCATTGATGACCTTGCTCAGCGACTAAAATTATTAACAAGTTTCCTAGACTCTTGTTTACTACTTCAGTCTGTCCATCTGTCTGAAGGTGATATGTTGAACTAAAGGAAAAGTTTGTCCCCAGCCTCTTCTATAGAGTTATCCAAAAGTGTCCTACAAATTTTGTGTCTCGTTCTGAGACTATGCTCCTAGGAAATCCATGTAGTCTCACCACTTCTCTAAAAAACAAATTGGCTATGTTTATAGCATCGTTTGTCTTCTGGAATGTTATGAAATGTGCCATCTTTGAAAATATGTCCACCACAACAAATATGGAATCACTCCCTTTCTGGGTTCCAGGAAATCCCAATACAAAATCCATATCTATTGCATCCCATGGCCTTTTTGGAATTGGTAATGGCTAATACAAACCAACGTTCTTCTGTCTTCCTTTTACATACTAGAAAATTATGCATTTGTCCACAAATGTTTTCACCTTTTCCCTCATGCTCGACCAATAGTATGAATTGCTCAGTTGTGTAAATGTCTTATCATGACCAAAATGTCCAGCTAAACCTCCACCGTGTTTCTCCTTCAGTAGGTTATCTCTCATTGAGCATCTTGGTATGCATAGTTGGCTCCCTTTGAAAAATAATCCATCCTGGATCAAATATTTTTTCCATGGGCTTCTACCTCCTACCAAAGGATTCTTACATGCCTCATAATCTTCCTTAAAATCTGGACCTTCTCGATACATTTCCTTGATGTGTTCAAACCATAAGGTATCCAATTAGAATTCCTGTACAATTAAAATCCTCTTTCTCAAAGCATCTGCAACTTTGTTAGCAATTCCAACAATATGTTTAATAACAAAAGTAAAATTATGCATAATTTCTACCCATTTAGCATGTCTCCGGTTCAATTTTTCTTCCTAGTAATAAACTGCAAATCTTGATTATCATTGTACAAGACAAATTATTTAGGAATTATATAGTGCCTCCACTTCTTTAAAGATTGAATCACTGCATAAATTATTTGTCATATGTGGAATACTTCATCTTGGTGTTATTCAACTTCTCACTAAAATAAAAAACTGGCCTATTATCCTGACTCAAGACTGCTCCAATAGTTATTCCACTTGCATCACATCTCACTTGAAATGTTTTTCCAAAATTTGGTAAGACCATAGTTGGTTCTTCCATGATCTTCTCCTTTAACACTTTGAAACTTTTTTCAGCTTCCTCTGTCCATTTAAAATACTTGGGTTTCTTCTTCATGGTGTCTAGAATAGGCGTACATATACCACTGAAATTTATGATAAACTTTCTATAAAAAATTTCTAACCCATGAAAACTTCTTACTTCAAATATGCTTCCTGGAGATGGCCATTCTTTGATTTCTCTCCCCTTTTCTGGATCCATCTTCAATTCATTTGAAGAGATCACAAAACCCAAGTATATGAGTTTTGTCTTCATAAAAGATCTTTTCTTCAGATTTATCGACATTTTTTCCTGCTACAACCTTCTCATCACTTATGTCAAATGTTTTAAGTGTTCTCCCTCTGTCTTACTGAAGATCAACATGTCATCCAAATATACTATAACAAATTTTCCTACGAATTCTTTCATTACTTCATTCATTAATCTCATGAATGTGCTTGGGGCATTTGTCAACCCAAATGGCATGACCAACCATTCAAACAAACCTTCATTTGTATTGAATGATGTCTTCCATTCATCTCCCTCTTTCATCCTTATTTGATGATATCCACTCTTCAAGTATATCTTGGAAAAATAGCTTGCTCCACTCAAACAATCCATCAAATAATCCATCCTAGGTAAAGGAAATCTATACCTAATGGTGATCTTATTGATGGCTCTAGAAACCATGCACATTCTCCATCCTCCATCCTTCTTTTGGCTCAACACAGTTGGTACTGCACATGGGCTTAGGCTTTCCCTAACTAAACCTTTATCCAACAACTCTTGGACTTGATTTTTGACTTCCTCATTCTCTCTAGGTGTCAACCTATAAGTTGTTTTGTTTGGTAAACTAGCTCCTGGAATAAGGTCAATATGATGGCTTATGCTTCTAATGGGTGGCAATGAGTGAGGTAACTCATCCACTACTACGTCAGCAAAGTTTTCTAATAGTTCCTAGATTTCTTCAGGTAAATCCTCCACAGAAGTATTTGTAAGGATAACTCTTGGCTTGTCCCCGAGGTGTAGGACAGTTGGTGATGGAGTGTGTTGTTAAGCCACTCCGTGATGTTAAATTCACCGGTTCGAAACCTGCGGGGACAAAAAATCCAATCATGTTAAGGGTTGGTGTGGCTCAGGCCAGGTGCGATCCCCGGGTGATTTTGACGGCTTAGATGCCCCTGAGTCACGGTTTCTCAAGCCACAGGTTAATTGCGAGCCTAACAGGTCCCGCACAAATTAACAAACAAAAAAAAAAGGATAACTCTTGGCTTCTTCACTATACAAAACTACATCTCTTGCTCCTTCTTGACTTCATTCAAGAGTTCCTTCCCACTCATGAGAATTATACTTGAACTAGTTTCCCTCTTTTTCTATTTGCCTTCTATTGGAAACAACATATGTGTCCTACCATTCTTTTCTAAGGTATAGGTATTATTCCTCCCATCATGAATAACTTTTCTGTCAAACTTCCATGGTCTCCCCAATAAAATATGACAGACATCCATAGGAATTACATCACATAATATTTCATCCCTATATCTTCCTATTTTAAATTCATCTTGGCATTGTTGACTTACCATCACTTGATGTCCTTTCTGCAACCATGATACCTTGTATGGGTTTGGATGTGGAGTTTTCTCCAGCTCTATTTTCTCCACCATCTCTATGGATACTAGATTGTTAGTGCTCCCACTATCTATGATCACCTTGCAAACTCTGTCTTTCATCTTCCAGGCAATTATGAACAGACTCGTTCGTTGAACTGGTTCCTCTACCCCCTTCTCTGGTTTAAGAAGAAATTTCCTCATCGTGAGGTTCTTTCCTCCTTCTGTTGCTTCTACTTCCACATGCTTTTTTTCTTCAGAAATGTGTGTTTCTTCTCTTTTGGTGTCTTTCTTCTTCTCTAGGCATTCCCAAGACATGTGCACTGTCTTTCCATAGGAATAACATCTAATTTGACCTCCTCTGGCTCTTCCTCTTCCTCTAAGAAAATAACTTCTTCCTCCATGTTGTTCTTCCTTAGAACTTTCACCTTTCTCGGGGTGACTATGTTGTTTTCTAGCTTCATGCTTTGGTTTCTAGAACTTCTCTCTGTTGGTTCCCTTACCTTTGCTTGAATTTCCTCCTCTGTTTCATTGGCTTTGTTTTCTGGCCAATTTCTCTTCAGCTTTCAAGGTTGCTTGATAAGCATCCTCGACTTTACTAACAAACATCATGCTGATTTCTTCTTATATTTCATATATCAGTCCATTGATATACCTAGTTGTTTTGCATCATCATTCTCTTTCTGTCCAATCTTGATGTTCAGTCTGTAAAATTCCTCAGTGTACTCCTTCACTAATAAGATTTTATTTCTCTGGTTCTGCAATCTTTTGAACAGATTGATTTGATAGTCCTTTGGGATACATTTTTCTTTTAGCTTGGCTACCATCCCACCCTAGCTTTTAATTTTCTGCTTACCCTTTCATCTGTGATTGGCTTGCAGTTCGTCACACCATAGTGTTGTGTGACCCTTCAGTCTTGTCACTACATGCTTCACTATATTCTCTTCTTCAATATCTTCATAATCGAATTACTTGTCCATAGCATGTACCCAATCCAACAATTATTCCACTTATAAATTGCCTTCATACATTGGTACCTCTATTTTTTCTCTAGCTCCTATTCTTGAAACAACTTTCAATAAGAGGTCTTTTGTAGCATCACCTGCTACATCTTCTTCAACCACTGTCTATTTTCTTTCAGATACACTGATATCTCCAGTGTCTGGTGCTCTCCTCTGCGTTGTTTCCATGGCATCCAGTCTCATTCTGAGTCGCCTCATTTCTTCTTCCATTTATGGATTCACTCTACGTCTTCTGGGTGGCATGATTCCACTACCTCACCTTCTGATGTCTATAAACAAAATCAACTCTTGATATTGCTAATGATATCAATTTATCTTCTTTATCTAATGTCAGCAAAAAAATTCAATAGCTCTGAGACCACCTGATGCAGTCCCCCTACTCTCTTTCGGTCTACGCAACCTCCTAGTCAAGGATTTTTGATTCTCCAATCCAAATCATCTCTCTGAAACCTTGATGGTCCAACTTTTTAATTGAACATGAGCCCTTTCGGCTTTTGGTGCAGGTTCTATGATACTTGCAACCTCTTCCTTCGCACTTCTAAAATATCAAATTTTAGGCGATAGCTCCTTTTCCATTAGCCCCTTCCTACATGTGACCTTGGGATATGACCCGGGGCTTAACTTTGAAGGGAGCTTTGGGCTTCATCTTTGACTATTTTTTTAATAGCTATAAGATTCTTCTCTAAACCCCGAACCGCGAACTCACCAGGGAAGATCTACGGTTCTCGTTTCTCCCACAACCAATGACAGTGATCCATTCAGACTCGGAACTTCATGAATTTTTAATGCCTCTTACCTCTTAACACAACTCTCGTGAGTTGTTGAACACTAAGCATCTTGATCAGTGCCTAGATTTTACCTTCAGGTTTTGAAGATTTTATTATAGCACCTTTTTTCTACAATCTCCTTGGATCGTTTAAAAGCACCTTTGTTGAGTCTCAGATCAACGGTCCACAGACTTCAATCGAACAGATGATCCAGATCAATCCTTTCAGCTTCAGCGATTTCTATTGGTCCTCTACACAACACAACTCATTGTATCTTCTGACGCTGAAATGTCAAACAAGTTCTCCTCCCGGATAGCTTCTCCTCTAAAATGAATGATGGTCCACTCTTCGGGTTTTGGAAACTTTGATCTTGCGCTACCCCTTCCGTCTGAATATCTTCTTCTCTGAAACGAGAGATACACTTGTTGGGTATGTATTATATTCTTTGCATGAGTAGTAGTGTATGAGTGTCTGTGTTGGGCACGCAGGTGGGTTAGAGGGGGGTCCTCTAGGACCCCTGTTTGGGGGCAGCGCCCCCGAAATGTTTTTCTTTCCTCGGGAAACATGTCACGTATTTAGGTGGTTTTTCGACACATGGTTTTTGTCGATGGTTTTCTATTTCCAGTTAAGGAATTAGGGTTTTGGACTAATCCAGGTCATTGGGTTAGGGTTTTGGATTCCATTGGCTCCTATATGTATATTGTATTGTAAACAATGTATCACAATGAATG
>JASDQU010374394.1:70316-89148 GCA_032191745.1 Picea mariana | reverse complement strand
TATACATATAGGAGCCAGCGGCATCCAAAACCCTAACCCAATGACCTGGATTAGTCCAAAACCCTAATTCCTTAACCGGAAATAGAAAACCATCGGCAAAAACCATGTGCCGAAAACCACCTAATATCATGTGGTCCCGGAAATATGTCATCCCGGAAATATGTCGGCCCGGCGAAAATATGTCGGCCCAAAAAAAACTTTGGGGAGCGTGCCCCCGAACCCCCGCGCGGGGGGCTCCGCCCCCCTGCACCCCCCCCTCTTACCCCCCTGCACGCCCGGCGCATGCGCTCAGACACTACTACTCGTGCAAAGAATATAACACATACCCAACACTTGGGAGTCACACATGCGACATATTCAACAGCTTTTGATCACTCTACGACATCACAAGTTATATTCCAACTTGGAAAAATGTTCCTTTGGCATGAATAGGGTCCAATACTTGGACTACATTGTTGATGAGAATGGGGTATATGTTGATCCCTCTAAGATCCAAGCCATCTGTGACTGGCCAACTGTTAGAATATGAATGAATGTGCTTGTTTTACCATTGACAATATAACTATTGTCGCCCAACCATAGGCCGAAGCCACCCTCCGAGCACCTTTACCTTGACCGAGAGAAGAATCCTAGTAGAAATCAAATAGCCAAGCAAGTCTAATGCACCAAGCAAGAAGTAACCAAAGTTGATCAGAGAGTCCAACCCAAAACTGGCGCAACACCTTCCCCATGACTTACGCACAAGACTGCCAAACTGCAGTGCGCACAAGTGACTTCTGCGATTCTGAGAATGTGTCAAATGAGAGACTGGCACCCTGTATTTGTAGTATTCCTGGCAGACTTACCTAGGCCAACTTCTCCTTCTGGGTACTAATTAATTCATATTAATTATCTCTCTTTAGTTGACATCTCATCTAGGGTTACTTTCATTTATTTTCTTTCTTTTGAAACATTCTAATCCTGTCAAAGGTCATAATAGAGGTTCATACCTCCTGAAGCTACCATAATATTAACACTCCCTCCTAGCTAGGGAGGTATAGCTGATAATGGTCTTGAGCACAAACATACCATTCAATTGGTAGCATCATGAGCATTGTCATTATTACGCAACTGGATAATCTCCATGACAACAAGTACAATATCAATTGATAGAACACAACTGTGTTTATCCATGGTAGTACACAACTACTCAAATCATGACACATAGTCACAGATAGTGGAACATATCCACCACAGTAGCATATCTCTATTGTTTGGAGACATGCAGTCTCCATAACAATCATTTGTTATCAACCTGCACAAAAAATATTGTTATAATTCAAACGAAATCATCTGGGCCATTCTTTACTCAAATCTGTGAGATATGAAAGAGTATCTTCCTATGGACCATTCTTCTCAAGAAAGGAAGAGTGACTATCCTGATTTATGATCCTGGACCATTCCTCACCCTGGGCCATTCCTCCGACACTAAACAAAGTGTAACCTAGAGAGAATGAATCTGCCCTAAGGAATGTCTATCCCTTATTGCTGAACCTGGACCATTCCCCACCCTAGGCCATTCCTCCAACACTAAATAAAGAGAAACCTGGAGAGAATGAATCTGCCCTAAGGAATGACTATCCGAACCATTTCCCATGTTAACCACAAGAGGAAATGTATGTCCTGCACCAACCTCCAAAACAGACCATTCCTCATGTTAACCACAATGAGAAATCGATGTCCGGTGAGGCGGTCCAGTCTTCTTGAGTAACCCTCAAGAAGAGAGACTTCCCTAAACCACTCCCCATGTTAACCACAATGGGAAGTCATTTTCTATGGTACATCAACAATCTGGACCATTTTTCGAATTGGAAAATGTCTGTCCGTCAAAAATCTCAATCCACTTTCCGAATTGGAAAGAATCTTTCCAAGCTGGACTATTTTTCAAACTTGAAAATGATTGTTCTTGATTCAATAATATGTCAATTCTCCCTCCCAACCCGGAGATTCATTTCTTCCCTTTCAACTAAGGGAGCTATTTCCACGATCCCCATCTTTTCTCAGAAATATGCAAACTTTATTCTGGAAAGAGGCTTGTCAGGATATCTATTGTATGCTCATCTATGGAGATATAATGGAGCTTTACTTCTCCTTTCTGGAATTTATCTCGAATAAAGTAGTATTTTATCTCAATATATTTCGACCTTTCATGAAACACTAGGTGTTCTGATAGTCTTATACAACTCTGATGGTCAAATCTGGAGTCTGATCAAATAAATCGAAGATTAGCTTCCTCAACATATTGCTTATGTGCATGCTTCACATGTTACGATATATTCTACTTCTACTATGTTGAGTGAGACAGACTTTTGTTTCCTGCTGCCCTAAGATATCATAGTGGAGCCTAAGATGAAACACGTCCTTGAAGTACTCTTTCTATCTTTTGCACTTCTTGCCCAATCTGAATCTATAAATCCATGAAGCTGTATATCACTAGATGTAGTATATCTTAAGCCATAGTTTAGTGTCCCACGAATATATTATAGGACATGCTTTGCAGCTATCCAATGCTCATGTCTAGGTTCCACCTGGAACTGGATTAGTGTATTCACGACAAAGAAAATGTCTGGTCGAGTATTTACCAAATACATCAATGGCCCAATTAATTGTTGATATAGTGATGGATCTACTAGATCAGAATCTATATCTTTTACTTTTCTTATATCTGTAGTCATAGGAGTGTCCATGGATTTGCAATCCATCATTCCAAACTTTTGAAGGATATTTATTGCATACTTACCTTCTCCAAGGAATACTTCACCAGGCTTATGCCATACTTCTAGCCCCAAGTAATAATGCATGAGACCTAGATCTTTTATATCAAATTCAAAAGCTAGTTCCTTTTTGCATTGGATGATGAGAGACTCTTCACCTGTTATGAATATATCGTCAACATATAGTAGTAGAATTACAGGTGCATTGTCCATGACTTTGTAGTAAAGGTTTGGATCCACATGAATTTTGGAGAAGCCAAGTCTCGTTAGATAGTTGTCCATTCTAGCATACCAAATCCTTGGAGCTTTCTTGAGTCCATATAAATATTTCTTTAATCTGCAAATGTGAGTGTATCTGGAATGTACTTCAAACCCTTGAGGTTGTTCAATATATACTTCTTATTCGATTGATCCATTGAGGAAATTTGTCTTTACATCCATCTAATGTAAGTTTCATCCCATGGAAGTGGCAATAGATATGATAGCTCTAATGGAAGTATATCTAGCCACTGGAGAAAATGTTTCCTCATAGTCTTCTCCCTCCTTCTGGGAGAACCCTCTAGCTACGAACCTTGCTTTATATTTATCCACGCTTCCATCTGTTGCATGTTTGATCTTATATACCCATTTTGAAGTTACCACTGATTTTTCCTTGGGTCTAGGTACAATTTCCCATACATCATTTTTCATGATGGATTGGTGTTCTTCCGTCATAGCTTCTTTCCATTGTTTCTTTTGAATAGCTTCTTCAAATGTGGTAGGTTCTTCTTCTAGAAGCTTCGTCATATATGTTGCATAAATTGAGAATATTTTAGGCTTCTTACTTTTTTTGAATGTTCCTTTGGGAACCTTGAGTCTTTCTGCGTCTTGTAAGGTAGCTTCAAGCCAAGTTGGTCGTTTCCTGGTCTTAGGTATGGTGTTTGAATCAATGGTCTCACATGGTTGCACATGATGATCAGGTTGTTCCTTTTTGTCATCTTGGTTTTTTGTGCTTCCTTCAATAGGTTCATTCTCTTATTCTTCCATCGTTTCTTCTATGGATTTCTTGAAATCCATTTTTTCATTGAATGTCACGCCTCTTCTAACTTCAATCTTATGTTGTTATGGAATATAGATTCTATAGGCTTTGGATGAATCGCTATATCCCACGAATATGTCCTTCTTTCCTGAGGGTTCTAGTTTATTCCTTTTGTCCTTGGGAATGTGAGAGTAAATAGGACATCCAAAGATTCCTAGGTTTTCTACATTAGGTTTCTTACCTGAGAAGGATTCTTCTAGAGTCATGTCCTTCAATATGCGGTGAGGACTTATGTTATGAACATATATTGTTTTCATGGCTACTTCTTCCCATAATAACATGGATAGACCTTGATCATTTAGTAGTGCTTTTACAGTTTCTTTGATAGATATGTTCTTTCTTTCTACTACACCATTTTGTTGAGGATTATGAGGAACAATTAGCTCCCTCATAATCCCTGCCAATTTGCAGAATGCAACAAATTCCTTTGATGTGTATTCTCCTCCATTATCTATTCTTAAGGCCTTAATATTCGTGTTCATGAGGTTCTCTATCTCTGCTTTGAATTCTTGAAACTTGCTGAATACTTCATCTTTTGTCTTCAATATATATAACCAAGTCTTTCTTGAATAGTCAACTATGAAGATTACGTAGTAAAGAGATCCTCCTATAGATTTGATTGGCATTGGTCTGCAAACATCTGAGTGTATCAGATCTAGAATCTCCTTAGATCTATTGTTGCTGCTTGGAAATGGTTTCTTGATATTCTTTCCCAGGGCACATCCTTTGAAAATTCCTTCATGTGTAGACTACAATTCTGGTATTCCTTCAACCATATTTTTGAGAAAAGGTAATGCTTGATAGTTAATGTGAGCATACCTTCTATGCCAAAGTTCATTGGGATTGACTTCGTTATGTACAAGAGATTCTTCATTTTGTTCTAGTAATCTATATAGATTTCCTTCATGGCTTCCAATAACCCTAGCATTCTCTATGTTGGAGTCTTTATGCCAAGATAACACTTTTCCATCCACGAAAGTTATTTTGTTTCCTTTGTCTTCTACGCAAGATATGCATACAAGATTCTTTTCTAAACTAGGTACATATAAAACATTGCTTAAGTGAACATTGTTACATGTTTTCAACTTGACAGAGGCTTGTCTAAATCCTTCCACTGGGTAAGTGCTTTTGTCTCCACGATCTACCCTGTACAATCTCTTCTTCTCATTTAGATTTGAGAGTCTAGCTTGATATCCTGTCATGTGTCTAGAAGCTCCACTATCGATTATCCACATGTCATGTTCAATCGTTCCAGTGAGTGGTGAGTAGTGTAGAAGACTAATTGTTTCACTCATGTCTTCGTTTGACTGGTACCCAGTCATGCTTTGATCCAAAACTTCAACTCTAACATTTATATCTTCTAAGAGATCCAAAAGGTGCACTGAACTAGGGTGCATTTCAATATCTTCTCCTTGAGCGAGATGCTCCATCACAAGGTGATAGATCTGGGATTTAGGGTTTCTGCAACTGCTCCTCCTAGTAACCCTAGCAACATTTTTTCAGTGAGATTAGTATCCTAATGGCTATGTTTCCTTCCAGTGGTTAGACTGAATGAAGGAGGTGTGGGGCCATAACCAATTAGAATATGAATGAATGTGCTCATTTTACCATTGACAATATCACTATTATCACCCAACCATAGGCCAAAGCCACCCTCAGAGCACCTTGACCTTGACAGAGAGAAGAATCATGGTAACAATCCAATAGCCAAGCTAGGCTAATGCACCAAGCAAGAAGTAACAAAATCTAATCAGAGAGTCCAACCCAAAACTGGCACAACACCTTCCCCAGGACTTGTGCACAAGACTGCCAAACTACAGTGCGCACAAGTGACTTTTGTGATTCGGAGAATGTGTCAAATGAGATTGGCACCCTGTATTTATAGTATTCCTGGAAGACTTGCCTGGGCTAACTTCTCCTTATGGGTAATAACCAATTCATATTAATTATCTCTCTTTAGCCGAAATCTCATCTAGGGTTACTTTCATTTCTTTTCTTTCTTTCGGAACATTCTAATCCTGTCAAAGGTCATAATAGAGGTTCATACCTCCCGAAGCTACCATAATATTAACACCAACCCAAACCACACTAGCTGAGCTTCGGAGCTTCTTAGGATTGGCTAGCTTCTACCGACAGTTCATGTTGGGATTCTCCCATATTGCATGGGCCCTCAGCCATGTAACCAAGGGTGGTGGTAGGGAAACGTTCGTGTGGGGGAAGGAACAAGAATGAGCATTTGAGGATCTGAAGCATCGCTTGTGCTTAGTTCGAGTACTCTCTTTGCCTGATCTACAACAACCGTTTGAGATTGAGATTGATGCATCTGACTATGTTGTAGGTGTAGTTCTCACTTAACATGGTCATCTGGTGGCATAACATAGTGAGACACTCTCAGATATTGTCCGAAAATACCCCACCTATGACAAGGAAATGAATTCCATTGTACAAGCATGTCATCAATGGAAACATTACATTCTAGGAAAGGAGATGATCATCCACACTGAACAAAAGCCTCTGCTATTCATATAGACATAGGGGAAGTTGTAGAACGACTGTGATCAGAAGTGGTCCACCTACTTGCAACAATTCCATCTCAACATCAAGTATAAGACAGGGATATCAAATCGTTTCAATGACTTTCTTAGTAGACCTCTTGTGGTTGCACTCACCACTATGCTCCATTCCTATGGACATGAAGCATCTAAGTAGCCCCAACATTATATGCAATATCCAGACTTCACCACCACCTATCAGATCTTGGCTACAAGCACGATTGTCACTAATTTCCACATTCAGAATGGGTTTTTATTACATCTAGGCTATCTCTATGTTCCTGGAAGAGAGCATGCAAAGATGATTTGGGAATCCCATTATAGTCGGATGGCAGGACACTTTGGCGTGGAGAAAACTGTGGCTATTCTCCAAAAACAATTTTGTTGGCCAAAACTTCGACAGGATGTCAACAAATATATCAAATATTGCACTGCCTATGCCATTTCCAAGCTAGCCATCAAGAAGCAAGGCTTATACACCCCTCTTCCCACCCCCGAGAAGCCTTGGGAATCTATCTCGATGGATTACATGTCTGTCCTTCCATCCACCAAGCAAGGCAATGATTGTGTATTTGTGGTCGTTGATTGACTTTAGAAGATGACCATCCTCATAGCCTGCAACAAGAACATCACAGTGGAAGATACTGCCAAGCTCTTCTTCGAACGTGTGCAGGTCCACCTTGGGATACCACGGACCATCATCTCCGACAGGGACAATAGGTTCCTCAACACATTCTGGTTGTGTCTTTGGTCACTGTTGGACACCAAGCTCACTAAATCCACATCTTTCCACCCCCAAATAGATGGCCAAACAAAGGTTGTCAATCAGATGATTGTGCACATCCTTTGCATGTACAACTATAAGAATCCACGTCCATGGGATGAGAGTATCCCCTATTTATTCAAAAAGGATCCAGAGAAGAATAAGGACAACTCAGAATTCACATAAGTAACTCAAGAAGTTCAGAATGGCCTCAACAGATAGAGAAAGGGAAAAATTTCAAAGTCCTTGAAACTTAGTGAAATTAGCATCATCGTGAAGAGCATGTCACAAGCTTTCCAATAGCATAAACAAATCATCAAACGGAGATACAGATCAAAATATATTTGTAGTCAAAGTTTTTGTCAACATAGCCCAGTTAGCAGGGATGAGTTAGCATCCGTACTGCTAACGTCAACATATGTACAGTGTATGTGGCATATGCAGAGGATGACAAGTGTCATGCTGATGTTAGCATGGTGATGTGGCAGCATGAGAGGCTACCACATCTCACTCATTTTTGACATTTTCTGGTCAACATGTGGACCAATGAGGAAGTGCCACATAGCAGTCCATATAGCCATATGGCAGGTCGTACGGGACGTGTCAGACACATAGCATCTGTACCATACATGGTAGGCTGAAGTGGAAGATAGGTGATGTGGCAGGGTGGTTTTACAGGTGAATGACGTGGGCCAATGGTTTTTTGTCACGTGACCCAGTCATGGGTTGCCACGTGGGAGTGGGAAAATGCCTAATGAGAGCCCGTAACCAATTTTTTTTTTAAAAAAAGGGGCCCACCAAATCTGGTGGAGCTCCTGCCAAATCTGGTGGCCAACCTTCCAAATTTGACAAATCTAAACGATAACTCCAAACTTGGCGGGGGTTCAAACCACATATATATATTGTTATAACTACAAGCCCAAAAGGGGAGGCCCATGGGCTCGACTACGGGACCTCTCACTAACCAAACGCCTTACATAGCATCTGCTAACCATTGAGCCAAATGGCTCCGTTGGTTAGTACGCCAAACATTTAATTTAAATGTTGAGTTTTCCCATGAATGGGAGGAGGGTGCTCGAAGGTATGGATGGGCACGCTTTTTGAGGAAAAGTATAGTGAATTAACTGTAGGTTGCAGGCACAAAAATCGAGACAAGATTTCTCATGGACCTGGGAGTGCCAGATTCGAAATGAGGTGTGGATACAGTCATTTTTGGGTAACTCGATGCCATGAATTCAATGGTGTTTTATGTTTTCTGATCTAAGCAAAGATTCTGCAACTTAATTCCATAATGAGCTATACTTATGTATTTTGCCAAATTCTTTTGTTGAGTTAATAAAAAGGCCTACCCATTTGAGAGTAGGACCTGAAGACGTAGTCCATCAGGGATGAACTACATTATCAAGTTTTTTTGTTCATATTTGATGCTTATTTCTCTTCAATATTTTTTTTTCCTTCTTTATGGTGCACTTTAATTTATGCTCATTTAATACAATTCTTGATAAGTCACTTTGATGAAAATTTCTAGGATCATGTTGGTATTAGAACAGTCATATTTGACTTGAATTTTTGAGTGTGAATTCTTACTAGGGCCAAGCATAAGCAAGGTGAAGGAACTTTTAATAATTTCGATCCTGAAGGAAGAAAATGGCAGAAGAGGACAAGCATGATGAACAAGAGAAAAACTTCCATATGGTCTTTTATCGGATATCAGGAATGGTCGAGCGAATGTATGGAGACTACGAGAAGAGGATGAAGAAGAAAGGGAAGAAAAAGGAAGCACAAGCTGATGATAATGCTTTAGTGAATCAAGGGGCTGGAGGAGACCCTCTTGAGCCTCCATCTTCACCATCAAGTTCTAGCTCTTCTTCCTTTGAGAATTCTCATCATTCTCATCATTATAGCCATAAATCTTCTTTTAAGAAACCATTATTAAAGATTGATGTAAAATTTTCTTTACCTATGTTTAACTGAGATACTAATCCTGAAAATCTATAATGGGATCTAACAGGTTGAAGTATATTGTCATTTCCAACAGATTGATGAAGAGGAAGTTAAAGTGCAATTGGATTCTCTTTGGCTGGAAGGCACCACTCTCATATGATGGGAGAGAAAACTTCAGGACATAAGTAAGTGTGGTAATCTTCTTTCCTCATGGTCAGAATTTAAATCAACGATAAGGAAGCAATTTTATTCATTGGGTTATTTACATAAAGCAATGATGGAATGGAAAAATTTAAGACAAAGTAAAGGTTAAACTGTACAAAGTTTCATGGAAGAATTTAGGAAGAAAGATCTTGCATTAAACATTCATTTGGATTCTTATGAAACTTTAATGAAGTATATTGGTGCACTTCAAAATTATATTCGTCATACTTTGCTATTGTTTAACCCCACCAATCTTGATGAAGTTTGTGTGCAAGCCACTCACCTTGAGAACAAGAAAAAGCATGTTCAAGAATATCCCACAAAGAAACCTTACAATCTCCCACATAAGCATATTAAGAAGTTTAAAAGGAAGGACAAAAAGACTGCCACTCTAAAGAGAGAATAAGGAAGACCATCTTCCAGTCTTTGCAAGAAGAATATTCATGATGATGAAAATTGTTGGAAACTACATCCAGAGAAGAGATCGAATCATTTCAGTGGAAAGGGGAAGAAAAATACCGTTGCTACATTGCAACAAGATCTTGGTTCCAATTCAAGAGATGAAGGAAAGATCACAATGGTTGGAGTACAAGGTAAAGATTCCCTTCATGCTATTTCAAATTCCAATAATGAATCTCATTATGATGAAAGAAAAAGGAATGAATTATTTCATATAAGAGTTGTATCTAAACACACTAAGATAGATACATTATTTTATCTGAGTTCCCAAGTAAACTTGATATCTGAAGCACTTGTCAAAAAGATGGGTCTTGAAACTAAACCACATCCAAATCCTTATCCTCTTGGTTGGGTATGTGATAAAGAAAAACTTAATGTCACCAAGCAATGTAGGGTTAGATTTTCTATTGCTTCAAAGTCCATTGATGAAGTGGATTTGGATGTTGTATCACTTGATATATTTGGCATAGTGCTAGGGAGTCATTATCTTTATGATAGAAAAGCAGTATTCTTTTTTCATGAGAAAAAATATCACCTTACTAAGGGGGGAGTGGAATATATTGTTAGATCCCACAACATGAGGGTAAACACAACACTTGTTAGTGCATGACAAATGAAGAGGCTCATAAACACTAATAAGAAATATGTACTCATGGTCGTAAGGGAAAAAGATGTCAGAACATCTGACGCTTTTCAAGGATGTGATCCTTCTCATAAGAAGAATTAATTGATATTGTTTCAAAGTATGATGATATTTTCCAGGAACCATATGGATTACCTCCTAAGAGGGAAATCCAACATGAAATACATCTTCAGTAGGATTCTCCTCTTCCTAATGTGGGCATGTACAAGATGTCAAGAGTAGAGATGATAGAGATCAAAATGCAAGTACAAGGCTTATTGGATCAAGGGGTCATCAGGCCCAGCTCATATCCTTGTGGTTCTCCAAATGTGATGGTGCCAAAGAAGGATGGCACATGGATAATGTGTGTTGATTACCGGGTCTTAAATAAAATCACGGTGAAAAATCAATACCCTCTTCCTCGTCTAGATGATTTACTTGATCAATTAAAGAATGTTGTTTATTTCACCAAGTTGGATTTGCGCAGTGGATACCAGCAAATCAAGTTTGAAGAACAGGATGCATGGAAGACTACCTTTAAAACCAAACAGGGATTTTTTGAGTGGTTAGTTATGCCATTTTGGATTTGTAATGCTCTGGAAACCTTCATGCATGTGATGAATGATGTATTCAGGCCATTTCTAGATGATTTTTTGATTGTATATTTGGACGACATTCTTATATTTAGCGAGCCTTGGGATGAACATGTAAGGCATGCAAAGAAAGTATTGGATAGTTTGCAAAGGGAAAAGTTGTATGTAAAATTGTCCAAATGTGAATTTGGTAACTTGGTAAGACTGCACTTATGTACTTAGGTCATATTGTAGGAGGAGGACAATTGAAAATTGATCCTTCCAAGATTGATGTAATTATAAATTGGCCTGAGCCCAAAAGTGTAATCGAAATACGGAGCTTCTTAGGTGCAATATAGTACTGGAGGAGATTCATTTCAAACTTATCCTTTATAGAAGCTCCTTTGCATGCCTTAACCAGTGTGAATAACACTTTTCAGTGGGGAGGAAAGAAAAAAAAATATTTCAACACTTTGAAGGAAAAGATCAGTACCGCACCAGTATTAGCACTATCGAATATTCAACAACCCTTAGAGATTGAGACAGATTCCAACTGGTACACCATGGGTGAAGTGTTGATGCAATATTGTAAGTCTATCTGTTACCACTCGGAAACTTTTAACCAAGTTGTTTTTAACTATCCTACATATGATAAGGAGTTGTATGCATTAGTTCAAATCATAGAGAAATGGAAGCACTACTTGTTAGGGAAGGAAACAATCATACATACAGATCATCAACCCTTACAGTATCTCCAAGAACAGACCAAACTGCAACAATATCAACATTATGGATGGATGGGTTTCCTACAACACTTTCATTTGGTAATCAAGTACAAAAAGGGTACGAGTAACAAGGTAGATGATATGGTTTCTAGACCTCTTATTGTTGCTTCTATTATTTTGAGGAATGCTTCTCTATCTCATGATATCTATGTGGAATAATATGCCAATGATGAAGGCTTTAAAGAAGTATATGAGAATCTAACCCATGGTGCACAGGTAGAGAACTATTGTCTACAGAGAAAAATAATCTACCATCTTGGAAGGTTATGTATTCCTACAAGTGAAGATTTCATCTAATATGAGAAGCTCACACTTCTCTTGTGTCTGGGCATTTTGGGATAGGAAAAACTATGGTTCATGTGATGAGGTTTTGTTACTGGCCTCAGATGAAAGAAATTGTAACTAAATATGTAAAGGGGTGTGTGATGTGTTCTACTTGTATGCCCACTAATAGAAAACTAGGGCTATACTCACCACTGTTTGTTCCATCGCATCCATGGGAAAGTATCTCCATGAATTTTGTAGGGGGTTTACCAATGTCGAAAAGGGGTCATGACTATTTGTATGTTGTAGTGGATAGGTTCAACAATATTTGTATCTTAATGCCATGTAAAAAGAAGATCATTGCTGAGTAGACTGTTAATCTCTTCTTTCAGTATGTTTGGGTTCACTTTGGGTTACACACATCCATTATCTCGGATCAAGATACTCGATTCCTTGGGTACTTTTGGACAAGTTTGTGGAGAATGATGGACACCAAGTTGAAGAGGAGCATTATTTTCCATCCACTGACTGACGGACAAACAAAGGTTGTTAAATGAAAAATGGTACTTTTTCTTCGAGGCTATTGCAGTAAGCATCCCAAAGTATGGGATGAACAGATACCCTATGTACAACATGCTTACAATCAAGCCTTACATTCCTCCACTCAGTGTTCGCCTTTTGAGACATGTTTTGGGTATTTATCTAAGATTCCTTTGGACTTGATGTATGGGAGAGATGTCGATTCAAATGAAGACAAAAATGAAGATAGAGCCTGCAAGTTCATTCATAGGATCCAATAGGTACATCAAGCAGTCAGGGAACATATGGAGAAAAGTCAAGCACAGTATAAGGCTCGTCATGAAAAACACATGGTTGATCATCAGTTCCAGGTTGGAGACCAGGTATGGCTTCACATCAGCAAGCAAACATTGAAGGGTGAAGGCAAGTGTTGGTCACTATAATTGCTTAATTAATTTCAAACAACCAAGTGATACATAAATTATCAACCCAGGGAAGTCTTTTTATTTCAAAGATAACCACGCACTATATATGCTCAATTCCAAAAGCAAATTACAGTTGTAGTAAGAGAAACTGTACTAATCACACTTGCTTGAATGAACTGAAGTTCTGAATTAAATCACAGGAAAGCAACCTTCCTATTGCATATCTTAAAGATTAATCTAAGAATCCTAGATTACATTTAAAATAATACTTGCAACAGAAAATAACACTACTCTGCAATCAGAGAACAGGACCCTTACTCTCAAACAGAGACTTCAGTGCTGACACTCTTTCATGAAAGAAATAATGCAGAAGAAAGATAACTCTATCTTAGCAGAGAACAAGACCAATTAATTCCTTCCTTTCTAAGCAGGAACCTTAAGCCTTATTTATGTTAGCACACATGTGAAATAGAGATTACAGAGGACAAGATGATCTGATCCCTTCCTGTCTGAGAAGGGACCCTTAACCCAGTCTCTGGCTAGCACACTTGTAGGAATAGATGAAATCTACAGAGGACATGATGTTCTGATTCCTTCATGTCTGAGCAGGAACCCTTAACCCAGTCTCTGGCTAACAAACTTGCAGTAGTAAAAGAAATCTACAGAAGACAGGATGTTCTGATTCCTTCCTGTCTGAGAAGGAACCCTTAACCCAGTCTCTTAATAACAAACTTGCAGCAGTAAATGAAATATAAAGAAGACAGGATGTTCTGATTCCTTCCTGTCTGAGCAGGAACCCTTAACCCAGTCTCTGGCTAATAAAATTGCAGCAGTAAATGAAATCTACAGAAGACAGGATGTTCTGATTCCTTCATGTCTGAGCAGGAACCCTTAACCCAATCTCTGGCTAACACACTTGCAGCAGTGAATAAAATCTACAGAGGAAAGGATGTTTTGATTCCTTCCTTTCTGAGCAGGAACCCTTAACCCAATATCTGGCTAACCTCACAAAGTCATCACACAAGATTGCTGATAAACAGAATTATGAAATTCATTCAATAGACTAAGACAGAGTTCAGTGTTTCAGCAAAATGAAATTCATTAACAGTAGTGTTTCAGCATATGAAAATCAAACACACATAAACAGAGATTTACTAATACACTCTATAACTAACGGGTGAATCTTGTGAAGAAGGTGGGCCCTCCCTTCTCACAAGATTCCCCTGGAACGGGAAATCTAGAAGAAGATAATCAAAGTAGTCTTCTATTCATCAATCAAAATGTCATGTTACAGTCTGAATGAAGTACACGTCCCTCCTTCTCTGAAGCCTTTCAATACATAAAACTTGGATGCTCGAATGAAGAATTCCTCTTATTTAAAGAGGGAACCTCCTCGATTCAATATATCTAAAAATTACAATGTATATTTTAGTCGAATCTTCTTTCTAAACTAGAGCAAGATGTCCTGGTCTCACGCAACAGAAATGCAATTATAGGAGCTGGATGAGGTATTGTTGTTACAACTGGAGTAACAACTTCTTCTCGTAGTTGCCGATGTTGTTTCATCATTGCAATTCATGGGCTGTTTTAGCCATGTGAATTGCGCTCTTGACTGTGTCGGCCTTGACCGCTAACTGTAACGACTTCCTTGTGTTTCAGCATCGTTGGTTCTGGCGGTCTCTTTTGTGTTTCAGCATCTGCAGCTCTAGACTTTGTAACAGCTCTGTGTCTCAGCCTCTGCGACTCCGAACTGTATGACAGTTCTGTGTTTCAGCAATAGGGACCTCGGACTGTATAGCCTCTTTGTGTTTCAGCTACATCAACCTTGGACTTGTTGTGACAGTTTTGTGTTTCAGCAACAGGGACCTCGGACCGTGTAACAGCTCTTGTGTTTCATCATCAGCAAGTTCGGGCTGTGTAACAGTTCTGTGTTTCAGCGTCTACGACCTGGATTGTGTCTCAGCAACAGACTTGAAATGCTAGTCTGCAATCTAATCAATGGTTAAGTACAGAAGTGATGTAAAATATTATGCAAACCAGATTAAACATATAGTAATGAGAAAGAACATTGTATACCTTGGAATGATCAAATGAAGTGATAGTATGAGTCTAAATACAGGTGATCAAGGGTATAATAGTGGCAAAAAGTATAGACAAAAAGGTACATTGTGTGGTCCTAACATCCCCCCCAGCTCAAGGTGTTGCATGTCCTCAGGCAACTCACTCTGAATCAGAGTCTTGATACCAGCTTTGATCATGTAAATTACTCAAGCAGTAGCTCTTGGAGGTACTGTCTGTTGGCGTTCTGAACCCTTGGACCTGCTGCAGTCTTTGCCATGCTGTTGTCTCTGCCTTCTGAGGCAACTTATAACTGACTTGATATGTTTCTATTGGAAACCAGAGGATGGGAAAGTAAAATTTGTACCCTATCCAGTTTTCAGCACAATGTCTAACACACTGGATGTAGCTGGGTACCCTGGAAATTGCTGCTTCTAGGTTGTCAGGACCAAAAGGGTTGTGTTGTTGTCTCTTTTCTGTGGATTGCTGCCAAAACAGGTTATTGGCCTGGAGGGCAGGAATCTCTATGGAACTGATGCTGTGCTGACAATCTTGGAGCACTACTGACTGTAGTTGTTGAACATGCTCAGTCACCCCTGGTTTTTTTAAGACCTCATAATATTCTGAAATGAATCTGGCTGCCCTCTGTGGTTCTAGTCTAATCCAGAGGAGTTTATTGTCCTCATTGTGCTTGGTAGCCAAAAAGTCATTCTGCCACAAAATTTGATTATAAAGAAAAGAAGTGAATGCTCGAAGTTGAACATCTCCAACAAGAGGATTTATATTGAGCAGCCTGTTTTCGGGAATAGCCTCATTATGGAAGTATGCCTCACATAAGAGGTGTTGATCCCTGGTAGAGGCTTCTAGAAAAGTCTTGACAAAATTTGTTGGTTATATTACTTCATGGGATTTACCTTTTATAATTGATTTAATCTGGAACCATGTGAGTCTCTCCATGAGAAATAAAGAATAGTTAGAAGATGGTTTCCTTGTGGCCATTAGTGTCTGCATTAAATCAAAGATCAGGACCAATCTACCTTTTAAATCTTTGTTCTTCTTTTTGAGTTCACGAGCTTCCTGGCATGTCTGGTCCAATGCTTCCTAATTTGAGAAAGTGTGATTTATCCAAGTTTTCCTGTGCACTTGCAGATGTTTGGCCTGTGTCTCAGCGTACTCCTTCTTCCACTTTTGTATTTCTGCATGCTCGTCCCACATCTAAGTCTGTGTTTCAGCGTTGGAAGTAGTGGGATTAGGCAGGGTTTGAGTAGATTGTTCCCTGGAAGTGGAGAGATTGATTTGACTGGGAGGTGTAAATTCCTCCATGGGCACTGTTTGCACAGCCTTGTTGGCAACAGTAGGGACTTGTTTCTTGAGCCTGGAAGGGCCTGCTGGTTCTTGTGTTGCAGCAGGTTCAGTCTTGATTTTGCTAGGGCCTGCTGGTTCTTGTGTTGCAGCAGGTTCAGTTTTGAGCTTGGTAGGACCTGCTGGTTCTTGTGTTGCAGCAGGTTCTTTCTTGACTTCAAAAGGTGAGGGGGTAGGGGCTGCCCCTGGTACTGGAACTTGAACCACCTTATATCCGGCCTGATAGTATATATCTCCACATTGACAGCACATATATTCTTTGCATATACTTTCTGTAGTTTGTTCTGCCAGGGTTGTTATACGGCTTGAGGTGTATGAATTGAGTTCCTTCTCATATGCTTCCTTGGCCCTGGTTAATTCTTGCTGATATGCTTCCAATTGAGACTTTAAAAAGTTGTTTTCTTCCAAGACATCATCCATTGTTTGTTTAGATTGAGAGGTGACTGGTTCTTGTGTGGCAGTCATAGCCTCACGAGTTGGTTCTTGTGGAGCAGCTACAGGAATGGAAACTGATGCTTGTGTTTCAGCCTCCAGGTGGAAGGAGAGTAGTGTTTCAGCACCCTCAACCTCTGATTCCTGAATTTCAATGTCAATATCAGTGTCAGTGGCTGGTTCTTGTGTTTCAGCCACTGAATGGGTAGCTAGTTTTTCAGCTACTGTGTTTGAGGAGAGTGGTGTTGCAACATTCAGAGTCTCTGATTCCTATGATTCAATTTCAATATCAGTGGCTGGTTCTTGTGTTTCAGCCACTGGATGGGTAGCTGGTTGTGTTTCAGCTACTTTATTTGAGGAGGGTGGTGTAGCAGCATTCGGGGTCTCAGATTCCTATAATTCAATTTCGATATTAGTGGTTGGTTCTTGTGTTTCAACCACTGGATGGGTAGCTGGTTGTGTTTCAGCTACTTCAAAAACAAATGATGTCTGGGCTTCTAGTTCCTGTAACTCAATATCGGTGGCTGGTTCTTGTGTTGCAGCCACCGAGGTTGGAATAGGCAAAGATCCCATAAAGGTTGGAGGTGGACGGGGTGTTAGTCGAATTGGTGGGGTGTCTAGGGTAGTGGCCACAAATGGTGGCCTTGTCGAGCTTCTTGTTCACTTTTTGCGCAAGAAGGGTGGAAAGGGGGCAATCTATTTTCGTTTTCGTGGAGGTCTTTCCTGAATGATAGGGCAAGCGACATTTTCTGGTTCAGAGTCATCACTTAGGATGTGAAGGGCGGGAGTGGATGACTCTGGTGTGGTATGTGGCGGCTCTGGCATGGTAGGGGGACTGGTCGGTTGTGTGGCTGGGCTATGGGATACTTCGGGAAGGTCTGGGGGGTTTTGCGGTTGCTACTCCTCAGGAATTTCAGGGACTTTAGCAGCTGGTTCGGGGTTTAAGGGTCGATTTTTTACTGGATGGTTTCACTGGGCAAAACCCCTGTGGATGAGTAATTGAATGAGGCAGTGGTGGGTAAGAGACAGGGTTGGATCTTTGGCCCTTTTATAGTAATGTGCCATATTCTTCAAACAGCCCAGCAAATAATAGGGAATATTGACCCGTCTGTTATGCCTTAAATGAGAAAGTAGGAGAAAGTCATGCTGATACACTACCTGATATCAACCTTCACAGGTCAGGTAATGCTTGATAAATCTGACGACTTTCGGCCATGGTGGTGGCAATGAGATTAGTTGTACACCTCTGCCTTTCAGTTCAATGCGTTCCTTGGGCAGGAAGAAATTCTGCTGAACAGTCCCAATGATGTGTTTTCTGCTGAACATATGATTGCCTTCCATGGGGAGGCCTGAGACCTCTGCTATGTCTTCCTCTGTGACTGATATTCGTACTCCGTCAACGACAAAATAGTCCTCCTGAAGATTTCGGGCGAACTGTAGGACTTGTTGTTCGTTATATCCTTGAAGTCTGTGGAAATAATTGAGCCATCCTGCTTGCTGGAAGATTGCATACGCTACTGGGTAGTGTTCCAGCAGCGCCGTGGTGGCAGGCTCATTTCGTACGATAGATTCTCCCATGGCTACCGGCTTGGTAATTTACAGCGTCGAGAGTTTGTGTATCAGCTTCTACAGAGTGAGTTTGTCGAGCGACGTAATGCAGGAATAGTGGTTAAATGCGCGAAAGGGTGGTGAATTAGGGATGACGGCGGTGAAATCGGGTGTAATGATGGTATGTGGATTTGATGTGTACTTTCCCTCCTGTCTAATGCGGTTAGTACTAATTGCACTTGAATGGTCATAATGGCGTCGCATCTTTCCCATTAACTATAGCCTAACTGAATTACATAAACTTTACATACCTTGCCTTACCGTTTGATTCGTGCTGCAAACAACGTATCATGCCTATCAGTGGTAGTCCTGTGGCGGCGAGTTTTTGAAGTGTGTCGAGGATTTGCTGTCTAGAAGATCGAACTATAATTTGAGGGCGTAAAAGCTTGCTATCGGACGATGGTGAAAGACTGGTGTTTCGGCAACAACGAA
>JASDQU010374394.1:47539-61656 GCA_032191745.1 Picea mariana | reverse complement strand
CAGTGGTAGTCCTGTGGCGGCGAGTTTTTGAAGTGTGTCGAGGATTTGCTGTCTAGAAGATCGAACTATAATCTGAGGGCGTAAAAGCTTGCTATCGGACGATGGTGAAAGACTGGTGTTTCGGCAACAACGAAATATGAAACAAGTGTTGTAAATGAAGAACTGCTGAGCAATGGTGTTCCAGCGCTGAAGAAATCAAAAGTGTTGAACGTGGTGTTTCAGCATCGGGAAAATGATGAAGGGTTGCTGGCAACCTTGTTTCAGCAACGGGAGGGAAAAGGCGAAACAATTGTTGGACGGAGTTGTTTTGTCGATGAAAATGATGATGAAATGGCGGACTGGAGTGTTTTGGGAATGGGAAGAAATGAAAAGTGTTGAACAGTTGGTGTTTCAGCATCGGGAAAAATGATGAAAGGTTGTTGGCAACGGTGTTTCAACAACGGGAGGGAAAAGGCGAAACAATTGCTGGACGGAGTTGTTTCATCGATGAAAATGATGATGAAATGGCGGACTGGAGTGTTTTGGGAGTGGGAAGAAATGAAAAGTGTTGAACAGTGATGTTTCAGCATCGGGAAAAATGATGAAAGGTTGCTGGTAACGGTGTTTCAGCAATAGAGGGGAGAAAGGTGAAACAAGTGCTGGACGAAGTTGCTTCGGCAATGAAAATGGTGAGGAAATGGCGGACTGGAGTGTTTTGGGAGTGGGAAGAAATGAAAAGTGTTGAACAATGGTGTTTCAGCATCAGAAAAATGATGAACTGTTGCTGGCAATAGTGTTTCAGCAACGGGAAGAAAATGAAAAGTTGCTGGTAATGGTGTTTCAGCAACAAAAGGGAAGAGGCGAAACAAGTGCTGGATGGAGTTGTTTCGGCTATGAAAATGATGATGAAATGGCGGACTGGAGTGTTTTGGGAGTGGGAAAAATGAAAAAGTGCTGAACAGTGGTGTTTCAGCATTGGGAGGAAAGTCAACAGTGCTCATCAGTGGTGTTTCATCATCGTGAAAATCAGCAGTGCTGCACAGTGGTGTTTCAGCATCGTGAAAGCTTGTCTCTTTGATGTAAAATCGGCTTCTCCTAGTGACTGTGCTTTGATCGGGATCCTGCAAAAATCGACTGTAGCACGATATTTCTTGACAGGGATTATTAGTAAATAAAATCTAATCTAATCTAATACTAAAGAAAATTAACTTAAAAGAATTAATTGCTACTAGGGGTAGAAACCCCCTCAACAAAAAGAAAATGAGCATCTGCCATGCATGTGGCCTTAAAATCTTCTTTAGAAATAGGTCGCTGGTACAGATGGAGCCGATGACCATTTACAAGTATCGGAGTTCTGGAGTCATCGATTGTGAGGAGCCTTACTGTTCCATTGGATAAAACTGTGTCTACTTCATAAGGTCCAAGTCATCTTGTATGCAGTTTCCCTTGAAATTCTTTGAACCGAGAATCATACAGTAGGGCCCAATTACCTTTTTGGAACTGCTTGTTCTTGATATTTTTGTCATGCCATTGTAATCTTTGCTATTGAATTATGGTTGTTTGCTAAATGGCATCTAGTCTTTTCTCCTCTAGTTCATTAAGCTGCTGCAACCTGGCTGTCTATGCATTGGTTAGATCAAGGTTGACAGCCAAAGCAGTCCTTAAGGTTTTTATCTTAAATTCCATAGGAAAAACAACACTCTTTCCATAAACTAATTCATAGGGAAAAAATCCTGTAGTATTTCTCCAGGTAGTTCTATAGGCCCATAGTGCTTCAAGGAGCCTGTAGGACCAATCCTTTCTACTTTCCTTCACTATTTTTGTGAGAATGGCTTCTATTACTTTGTTTGTGCTTTCCACCTGTCCATTGTCTTGGGGGTGGTATGGTGTAGTCATTCTCTGTTGAATATGATATTTCTGAAGGGTGGCTTTGAACCCATGAGAGTTGAAAGGAGGTCCTCCATCTGTGACTAGTTCTCTTGGCATTCCAAATCTGGTGAACATATCTTTAAATAAGAAGTCTATAACTGCTTCTTTAGTCGCTCTTTAAAGTGCCTTGGCTTCCACCCATTTAGTCATGTAGTCTGTGCAGACCAGTATATAAACTTTTTTATTGGATGGAGGGTTGATGGGTTCTATGAAGTCTAAGGCCCATCTTTCAAATGGTTCAAGTACTACCTGGGGGTTTAATGGCATTTCATCTCTATGATTAGGTTGGCCTACTCTTTGGCAACTATCACAGGCCTTAACATATTTCTTTGCATCTTTGAAGAGTGAGGGCCAATAGTACCCCATCCTTAGAATTTTGTGTGTTGTTCTCTTGTCAGCAAAATGCCCTCCACAGGGGCCATCATGACAAGCTTTCAATAGATCATACACCTCATATTCTCTAATACACCTTCGAATCTCTTGATCAGCTCCTGTATGAAAAAGGTACCCATTTATCCAACTATACCGAGCACTTTGATGAATAATACTTTTCTTCTCTCAGTAGGATAGGTGTAATGGTAACTTCCCTGCAACCAAGTAGTTAGCAATATCTGCATACCAAGGTGAGTGAGCAGAAACTGCAAATAAAAATTCATCAGGAAAAGAATCATCTACTGGGGTATCATCATCAAATGTCAATCGAGAAAGGAAATCAGCAACTACATTCTCTTTTCCTGGTCTATCCACAATTGTAATATCAAATTCTTGCAATAATAATAGCCATCTGGTGACTCTAGCGTTTGTGATAGGTTTATTCATTAAATACTTGATGGTTGAGTGATCAGTATGGACAAAAGTAGAATAGCCAGTAATGTAATGTCTAAATTTATTAATTGCATAAATTACTGCTAAGAATTCCTTCTCGGTGACTGTATAATTGAGTTCAGCAGGGGTCATATTTTGCTGATGAAATATATAGCATAAGGGAGGTGATCTTCTTCCTGTCCCAAGACAGCTCCTATAGCAGTGTCTGAAGCATCAGAGGATATATGAAAGGGAAGTGTCCAATCAGGTCCTCTAAGGATAGGAGCTGTAGATAACTGATGTTTAAGTGTGTTAAATGCTTCTTGACAGAAATTAGTCCATTTGAATTCAGCATTTTTCATCAGTAAAACAAACAGGGGGAAAGCTATTTTGGAAAAGTTCTTAATAAATCTTCTATAGTATCTAGCATGTCCTAGAAAGCTTCTTACCTCTGTTTGGGTTTTGGGAGTAGGAAGATCCTTAATGACTTGTATTTTGGATGGGTCTACCTGAATTCCTTGAGATGAGATAAAATTTCCAAGCACTATTCCTTCACTCATCATCATGTGGCATTTTTCTGTACTTAAGGAGAGTTGGGCTTGTATGCATCGTTTAAGTACCTTCTCAAGATTTTCTAGTGCTTCCTGAAAAGAAACACCATAAGGGGTAAAGTCATCCATAAAAATTTCCATAGAGTCATTAAGCATATCAAAAAAAATTCCTAAGACTGCCCTTTGAAAAGTTACTGGTGCATTACATAGTCCAAATGGGAGGACTCTATAAGAAAAGGTTCCCCAAGGGCTAGTAAAGGTGGTTTTATCTTGATCTTGAGGTGCAATTTTAATCTGGTTGTACCCACTGAAACCATCTAAAAATGAAAAGAATTTCTTTCCTGACAAATTATCTAACACTTGATCAATGAATGGTAATGGAAAGTGATCTTTCTGAGTGGCTTTATTTAAAGCTCTGTAATCCACACATACTCTCCATTTCCCGTTCTTCTTAGGAACTATTACCAACGGGGACACCCATTCACTGTCTGATATGGGATAGATAAACCCTGCGTTGAGCAGTTTCTGAAGTTCCTCTTTGAGAATTTCTCTTAAATTTGGGTTCATTCATCGCTGGGGTTGACAGATTGGTCAACAATCTTCCTTAATATATATTCTATGAGTACATAATTCAGGCGAGATTCCTTTCATGTCTGTGTAATCCCATGCGAATGCCTCTTTATTTTCCTGAAGTAACTTCGTTAACTGATGTATTTCAGCATCTGTCAAGTGTGGGTTTATATTTAATGTTTTTCCAGGTTCAATTTCGACCGGTATGCTTTTGGAGGAAATGGTTTTAGGTGTTTGGGGTGGGCTTCCAGAATTGAAGTTTTCTTGATTATCAGACTCCAATAGTGCAGTTAATTGATTATGAATTTCTGGAGGGACAGAGGATGGCTCACAAATAAAATTATTAATAATTTTATCCTCAGTAGAGTCTTTCAAGCTTAAAGATTGTCCAATAGTCAGAAGGGGTTGAGTAGGTTGATCCTCAAAATCTACCCAGGCAGAATTATCATTATTAGGCAGGGGTGTAGCATGAGGGTAAAGTGTAAGCTGCTTAGTTTCATAAACGTTTGAGATTGTCATTGACCTTGATCTACAGCTGATGAAAGCATCTGCTGTGGCTAGCCATGGTCTACCCAGAATTAGAGGGTGGCCCCCCAACTTTGTTTTGGGTTGAAAAACTGTAAAGTCAACTGGGTAATTCCAGGATTCCACAGAGATACTGAGGTCTTCAATGACACCTTCTGGTTTAATTGTGGATCGATCAGCCAATTCTAGGATAGTAGGGGTCTCTCTGACTTCATCTTGTAGTTGTAGCAGTTGTAAAGTCTCTAAAGTCATGATATTGATTGTTGCACCAAGGTCTACTAGGACTCGAGGGATTATGGTTTTTCCAACTTGTACAGTAATGGTAGGGTGGCCAGGATCACCATATTTAACTAGGGGAGTTTTTCCTGACATAAGTGAAGACAGGTCTCCCATGACATGGACTGTAAGGGGATCCTTAGTTTTCCTACCAGGCTTTTTGACACAAATATCTTGCATTGTCCTAGCATATATTGGTACATCTCTAAGTTCTTGTAATAAAGGAATTTTAACATATAAATTCTGTAATTCCCCTAAAAGATTAAAGGCTGGTGGTTCAGGCGTTTTGGTTAACGCTAGACGCTCAGGAAATGGTGGTGTTGTTGTTTCAGCATCATTGTTAGAGGATGATTGTACCTTTTTAGGTACATCATGCTCCTTTGTTTCCTCTTTATCAGAAGAGGTAACATCAGCTATGGTAGGTTCCACTATTCTCCCAGATCGAAGGTGAATATCATTGCATTGTGCCGGGAGAATAGAAAGTGTAGGCTGATTATAAATATCAATGCACTGGACAGATTTATTATTCGGGTTGGGGTTAGGTTGCACAGGTAGTTGGGGTCTTATTGTTTGGTTGATTGGAGGAGTACCTGCTGGTAAGGAGAGTGTTTGTGGGATTTGAGGCAATTGATTTTGAAAGGGGGCTTGTTGTCCTCTCCAATTTTGATTCCACTGATTCTGATATGGCTGTTGTTGCTGTGGAGGCCAAGAGGTCCATATTGAGGGATCAACAAAGGGTGGGTTATTTTGTTGCATGGGTGGGTACGTTTGTTGCATGGGTGGGTAAGTTTGTTGCATGGATGGGTAGTTCATTTGATTAGTATATTGCATCTGATTGAAGGGGGGGTAACTCATTTGATTATAAGCAGAATAATTATTCCAACGATTAAATGGCATGTTAGAGTTCATACCTTGTCCCCTTGGTTTCCATTGTCTCCTTTGTGTCATTAGATAGACAGCTTCAGCTTCTTCGTCCATCGGTTGCAATGCTGCCTTGATCCCTGGTAAAGATGGACAATTTTGGGTATCATGATCTTTGTCGCAGATAGTGTATATTGGCTTTCTGTCCAGTGAACATTCTCTTTTTGGGTGCTTATCTCTGCATTGAGGGCAAAAGATAGACAGGGCTGCTTCTACTTCTGCTTGCTTTTTCTTAATCTGCAGGGTATCCATTTGTGAGGCAAAAGAGCTTAACATTTCAGTTTTAAAATCTTCAATCAAGTTACCTATCTCAGCTCTTGTTGCTCCCCCGCTGGCTGATTTTTGGACTCTAGAAAATGTAGTGTCCCTGCTGTTTAATCTGTTTCTTGAAGCTCCCCTTGAACATCTTTTGCATAAATTGACAATTTCATCGTATGATTCCTTGGATATGTCCCCTTTCCCAAGCATATTTATCATATCCATAGAGTCATCCCTTACCCCTTTTAATAAAATAGTTTTGAGAATATCCTTACTTACATTGGGATGACTGGATCTTTGTAGATTGTATTGTATCCTTTCTATAAAGTCTTCTAGATTCTCGTCTTCTTTCTGCATCATTTTGAATAGCTCCTCCCTCTTTTCTCTCGTTCTGCAGTAGTCCTGGTATTTGTTCAAGAATTTCTGTTTCATTTGGTCCCATGTTGTGATCACATGGCCTCCAAGACTCATAAACCATCTTAGTTCATTTCCTTTTAGTGTTGTTGGAAATAAATTGAGTTTCTGAGCATTAGAGATGTAATCATAGCTTCTACATAATATATCAAACTCAAACAGAAATTCATCAGGATCTTCTGAAGATAACCCATGAAAATTAGGCAATGCTGAGAGTGGAATATTGTTCATGGGGGTTGCTCCTCTAGGGAGATCGCCAATAGGAAATCCTAATGTAGAAAAAGAATTTTCATCTTTTACCTCTCCTTCGGGATCCACTTGTTCTTCATGATGCAATTGTTCATTATACTCATCCATGTTTTCTTCTGTCTACTCCCCTGCTGCACTTGCTCTGTCCTCAATGTCTCCTACTGGCTTTTGGACTGTCTCCGGACTCCAAACTTCTTTCCCTGTTCCAAAAGCTGCTTGGAATGAGGGTTGGGAGTTTTTTCTTCCAAAGTTTGGTCATTGAGCAGCAGATTCAGACATTGATAGGATCTCGTCGATGTAAGTCTTTCTTCCTCCTTTTCCTTTTCCCTTGCCACCTGTAGCGTTAGTATCCTTGGGGGTTTTCATGCAATCTTTTTATCTAAAAAAAATCATAAGTGCTTTTGAAATCTACAGCTACCTTCCCCGACAACGGCACCAAAATGTTGGTCACTATAATTGCTTAATTAATTTCAAACAACCAAGTGATACATAAATTATCAACCCAGGGAAGTCTTTTTATTTCAAAGATAACCACGCACCATATATGCTCAATTCCAAAAGCAACTTAAAGTTATAGTAAGAGAAGCTGTACTAATCACACTTGCTTGAATGAACTGAAGTTCTGAATTAAATCACAGGAAAGCAACCTTCCTATTGCAGATCTTAAAGATTAATCTAAGAATCCTGGATTACATTTAAAATAATACTTGCAACAGAAAAGAACACTACTCTGCAATTAGAGAACAGGACCCTTACTCTCAAACAGAGACTTCAGTGTTGACACTCTTTCATGAAAGAAATAATGCAGAAGAAATATAACTCTATCTTAGCAGAGAACAAGACCAATTAATTCCTTCCTTTCTAAGCAGGAACCTTAAGCCTTATTTCTGTTAGCACACTTGTGAAATAGAGATTACAGAGGACAGGATGATCTGATCCCTTCCTGTCTGAGCAGGGACCCTTAACCTAGTCTCTGGCTAGCACACTTGCAGGAATAGATGAAATCTACAGAGGACAGGATGTTCTGATTCCTTCCTGTCTGAGCAGGAACCCTTAACCCAGTCTCTGGCTAACAAACTTGCAGCAGTAAAAGAAATCTACAGAAGACAGGATGTTCTGATTCCTTCCTGTCTGAGCAGGAACCCTTAACCCAGTCTCTGGCTAACAAACTTGCAGAAGTAAATGAAATCTACAGAAGACAGGATGTTCTGATTCCTTCCTGTCTGAGCAGGAACCCTTAACCCAGTCTCTGGCTAACAAACTTGCAGCAGTAAATGAAATCTACAGAAGACAGGATGTTCTGATTCCTTCCTGTCTGAGCAGGAACCCTTAACCCAATCTCTGGCTAACACACTTGCAGCAGTGAATAAAATATACAGAGGAAAGGATGTTTTGATTCCTTCCTGTCTGAGCAGGAACCCTTAACCCAATCTCTGGCTAACCTCACAAAATCATCACACAAGATTGCTGATAAACAGAATTACGAAATTCATTCAATTGACTAAGACAGAGTTCAGTGTTTCAGCAAAACGAAATTCATTAACCGTAGTGTTTCAACATATGAAAATCAAACACACATAAACAGAGATTTACTAATACACTCTATAACTAACGGGTGAATCTTATGAAGAAGGTGGGCCCTCCCTTCTCACAAGATTCCCCTGGAACGGGAAAGCTAGAAGAAGATAATCAAAGCAATCTTCTATTCATCAATCAAAATGTCATGTTACAGTCTGAATGAAGTACACGTCCCTCCTTCTCTGAAGCCTTTCAATACATAAAACTTGGATGCTCAAATGAATAATTCCCCTTATTTAAAGAGGGAACCTCCTCGATGCAATATATCTAAAAATTACAATGTATATTTTAGTCGGATCTTCTTTCTAAACTATAGCAAGATGTCCTAGTCTCACGCAACAAAAATGCAATTACAGGAGCTGGATGAGGTATTGTTGTTACAACTGGAGTAACAACTTCTTCTCGTAGTTGTCGATGTTGTTTCAGCATCGCAATTCACGGGCTATTTCAGCCACGTGAATTGCGCTCTTTACTGTGTCGGCCTTGACCGCTAACTGTAACGGCTTCCTTGTGTTTCAGCATCGTTGGTTCTGGCGGTCTCTTATGTGTTTCAGCATCTGCAGCTCTAGACTTTGTAACAGCTCTGTGTCTCAGCCTCTGCGACTCCGAACTGTATGACAGTTCTGTGTTTCAGCAACAGGGACCTCGGACTGTATAGCCTCTCTGTGTTTCAGCAACAGCAACCTTGTACTTGTTGTGACAGTTTCGTGTTTCAGCAACAGGGACCTCGGACCGTGTAACAACTCTTGTGTTTCATCAGCAGCAAGTTCAGGCTGTGTAACAGTTCTGTGTTTCAGCGTCTGCGACCTGGATTGTGTTTCAGCAACAGACTTCAAATGCTAGTCTGCAGTCTAATCAATGGTTAAGTACATAAGTGATGTAAAATATTATGCAAACCAGATTAAACATATAGTAATGAGAAAGAACGTTGTATACCTTGGAATGATCAAATGAAGTGATAGTATGAGTCTAAATACAGGTGATCAAGGGTATAATAGTGGCAAAAAGTATAGACAAAAAGGTACATTGTGTGGTCCTAACAGCAAGAAACTCAAGCCCATCCATTATGGACCCTTCACTATTTTGGAGAAAAGTGGTGCCAATTCTTTTTGTCTAGATATTCCACCTTATATGTAGATCTACTCAGTTGTAAATGTGGAGAAATTGAAAATTTTTTAGCCTCCCATGATCATGGATCAAGGTGAGGAAGTTTCAATACCTTTAGTTGATGATTTTTCTCCTGAGTACTTGGATGACTTAAAGGAATATATCATCCTAGACAGAAGGATGAGGACTTCACGCAGGGGTGATGTTGATTATATTCAAGTAGACTCAAAGGGCACACATCCAAAAAGGGAAAAGTGGATTGAGAAGGACAAAGTGAGGGAACTCTTCCCTCACTTATTTGTTGATTGATGAAAGCTTTTGGTGGTCCAAAACTCTCTCAGTGAGAAGGCGTGATTCAAAAAGGATCTAGAGAATACTAAGGACAACTCAGAATTCATAGAAGCAACTCAAGAATCTTAGAATGGCATCAACAGATAGAGAAAGGGAAAAAATTCTAAGTCCTCAAAACTCAGTGAAATTGACATCATCGCGAAGAGTGCGTCGCAAGATTTCAAACGACGTAAACGACTCGTCAAATGAAGTTATGGATCAAAATATATTCGTGGTCAACATTTTGGTCAACCTAGCCCAATAAGAAGGGATAGTCAACATCTATATTGCTGACATCAGCATCAGTACAAACGACGTCAGTGTCCTTACAATGTACATGGCATATGTAGAGGATGACACATGTCATTCTAATGTCAACATGGTGACGTGGCAACACCAAAGGCTATCACGTGTCACTCATTTTCAACATTTTCCAGTCAACATGTGGACCAATGAGGAAGTGCCATGTGGCAGTCCATACAAACACGTGGCAGGCCATACGGGACATGGCATACACATGGCATTCGTACCATACATGACAGGCTGGCCTGGGATACAAGTGATGTGCTAGGGTGATTGTACAAGTGAATGATGTGGGCCAATGTTTGAATTTCACGTGGAAGTGGGAAAATGCACAATGAGGGCCCATAACCGAATTTTCAAACAAAAAAAAAGGCCCACCAAATCTGGCGGAGGTCCCACCAAATCTGGTGGCCAACTGTCCAACTCTGACAAATCTAAACGATAACTCCAAACTTGGTGGCAGTTCAAATCACACACACACACACACACACATATACATATATAATGTTATAAATACAAGCACAAAAGAGGAGGCCCGTGGCCTCGACCTCAGGACCTCCCCCTAACCAAACACCTTACATAGCATCGCCAACCATTGATCCAAATGTCTCCATTGGATAGTCCACCCAACATTTAATTTAAATGCTGAGTTTTCCCATGAATGAGAGGAGGGTGCTCGATGGTACAGCTGAGAATGTTTTTTGAGGTAAGGTACAGTGAATTAATTGCAGGTTGTAGGCATAGAAATCGAGACGAGATTTCTCATAGGCCTGGGAGTGCTAGAGTTAGATTGAGGCGTGGAGACAGTCATTTTTGGGTAATTCGACGCCACGAATTCAATGGTGTTGTCTGTTTTTTGATCTAAGAAAATATTTTGTAGCTTAATTCCATAATGCGGTATACTTATGTATTTTACCAAATTCTTTTGTTGAGTTAATAAAAAGGCCTACCCATTTGAGAGAAGGACCTGGAGACATAGTCCACCAGGGAGGAAATCGGTTATCAAGTTTTTCTGATCAGATTTGATGCTTATGTCTCTTCATTATTGAGATTTTCCTTCTTTATGGTGAACTTTAATTTATGCTCATTTAATACAATTCTTTATAAGTCACTTCGATGAAAAGATCTTGGATCACCTATGTTCAACACAGTTACAATAGGGCTCTCCATATATACACTGGTCATATCCCATTTTAGGTAGGACAATAATGTAGCCACCCTACTCTCCTTCGGGCTACGTGACCTCCGGGTCAAGGATCTTTGATTCTCCGAGCCAAATAGGCTCTCTGAAACCTTGATAGTCTCAATTTGTAATTGAACACATGCCCTTTCAGCTTTTGGTGMAGGTTCTATGATACCCACAACCTCTTCCTTCGTGCTTCCAAAATATCAAATTGCAAGTGCTAGCTCCTTTTCAATTAGCCCCTTCCTACATGTGACCTGGGGATGTGACCTGGGGCTTAACTTTGAAGGGTGCTTCGGGCTTCGACTTCGACTGTTTTTTTAATAGCTGTAACACTCTTCTCCGAACACCGAGCCGCGAACTCGCTAGGGAAGATCTATGGTTCTCATTTCTCCCATAGCCAATGGCAGTGATACATTCGAACTCAGGAATTTGGGACTTTTCAATCCCTCTTAGACCTTAAGACAAATTTCGTGAGTTTCCAAACACTAAGCGGCTCGATTGGCACCCAGATTTTATCTTCGGGTTTTGATTATTTTCTTATAGCACCTTTTTCCTACAATCTACTCGGATCACCGAAAAGTGCCTTCATTGAGTCTCATATCGACGGTCCACATACTTCTATCGAACAGACAATCCAGATCAATCCTTTCATCTTCGATGATTTTTGTTGGTCGTCTACATGACACAATTCCTTGTATCTTCCAACATCAAAAAACAAGTTCTCCTCCCGGATAGCTTCTCCTCTGAAATGAACGATGGTTCACTCTTCGGGTTTCGACAGATTTGATGTTGCACTACCCCTTCTGTCTAGATAGTTTCTTCTTCAAAATGAGTGATACGCTGACACGTATCATCCTCTGTATCTACGACCACAATATTCTTCGCTAGATTGACCTTTGTCGATTCTCACCCTTCTACACTCCAAATCCTCTCATTCACGAACTTTCGAAGCAACTCACAGCTAACCATCGCGCAAATTTTCCCATATCTGATAGTCTGGAATGATTTCACTTCCTCCTTGTCTATGAAATTTCGAATTTGTAGATCTTGCACCACCTATCCTTTTGGATGATGGACGGTCCCTAATCACTATGGGATTTCAAGACTTTAGCAAGTCCGCTCTCCTGTGCACATAAAGAGTTAAGGCACGTTCACTTTACCTGGATAGGATTACTGTCGATCCTTGTGATCAGATCCGATGGCTAAGATCTGCTTCCTTCTCAGTTCTCACCTTTTCTTTCCTAGTCATTGATCTAACGGTCTAGACCTCTTCCAACAACAGATCTAACAGTTGTCGTTGCTCCTCCTCTTGAGATTTTGATTTCTTCCAACTTGGAAGAGTTTGTAAGTGTTCAAAGGTTTTGGCCCTTGAACTTCCTCCTACAAACCCGACTATCTTGGGTCTCGTCTTCACTTCTTGGGATGTTATCCCTTCTGAACTTGATTCCTTTGATAATTTTGATCTCCCATGCACTCCTTGCGTTCCTGGGATCTTCATAAACTCAGATCAAAGGATTTCTCTGAAAGAAATTCTTCCCACACTCCTTGCGCTTCTCTATTCTAGTTCTTTGACACTTAGTCGCTCCTTGACTCTGTGCACTCCTTGCACTTGTTCTAAGTTCCCGTCATTTCTTTTGAACTCCTCTAAGTCAATTCGAGACTCTGTCGACGCACTCCTTGTGTATGACATGCACTCCTTGCATACGAGTTCTTAGAATAAAAATGATTGGAGCTTATCCAAATCGTCATAGACTCATATGATCAACTTTGAACAATCATGCATAAACAAAATGAACTAAAACACACACATAATACACCATTCATTCAATCACACCTTAAAATGAACATTGTCCAAGGAATTGGAACAATTATGTCTTCATTCATGAAATACATTACATAGTGTTATAGTTCTTCACTGCATCCTTCTTCTTTTCCTATCTGCTACTCTCCTCTACTCTGTTCTACTCTTCTCTAGTCTCTCATCCAATACAATAACAAAACAAAACTATCTAAGGAGTGGCTCCTTGAGCTCTTCTTCATCCTCTCTGCAACCTATCCTATCATTTTCTAGCGGTTACCTACTTTTTCCTATTACAATAACTATGAATTATTACCAGATAAGCACTTCCACTCTCTATCTGCAACTCCTTATAGTCGTATAAGACTTTACAAACAACATATATTAGAAAATGTTGTTTCCAAAATATCTCAACAACTCGTTTTGTTTATGAGTTAAATGTTGATTTGAAATTTTGTCCTGTTGAGATGTCATATCCCTGCCTCCACGCTTGCTTCTTTAACTTTGAAGGTGATGCTCCTGCATCATACTCCTCTAGCTAAAATATTCATGGACTCCTCTCCATGAGCTCCTGCACTGTTTTTCCATGCTTCAAAATATCAGGTTCAATGACCCAACTTGAATCTTCCACTGGATGATCTTTCCACTTCACTAAGTATTCATGATATGTCTTCCTCTTGGTCTTCTTTCTGACTCTCTGTTCTATGATTCTCTCCATATGAGGTTTTTTTGTTGTGGCCAATTGTTCTTCCCACCAAACTTCTTTCTGATCATTTGATTCTTCTGCATCATCTCTCCTGTAAGGATACAGGTTTGCAACATTGAATATCGATGATATCCCAACATTGTCTGGCAATCCAATTTCATAAGCATTGGCTGCAAATGTTTTGAGAATCCTGCATGGTCCTATCTGTTGGATCATGTTGTCATTGATGCCAATGGTTTGTCATTGATGCCAATGGTTTGATTACTTGGGAGATTGTTGGATCATATTTCATTGATGTAAATGGTTTGGTTTGATTGATGTCATTGGTTGATGCCAAGTAATTGATTGATATGATTCCCTTGATGAGAATGGATGAAGGACCCATGTCCAAGTGGAAACCAATCGATGCAAAGGTAAACAAATGGATGAACTCCAAAGTGGTCCCCTTATGGTGAAAGCCCTCACAGGAAGACGCTTTGCGGATTGAGTTATCCTAGAAGATTGGTTGGAGGAACCATGCTCTCATTATTGTCTTATCATGATTGATAAGGTGTACAAATGGATGAACTCCAAAGTGGTCCCCTTATGGTGAAAGCCCTCACGGGAAGACGCTTTATGGATTGAGTTATCCTA
>JASDQU010374394.1:34408-45500 GCA_032191745.1 Picea mariana | reverse complement strand
CTTATTTATACTCTCCAAGTAGCTTCCTTAGAAGCATCTTCTAGGTCACGTTTCCCACATTCCTTATTTTAGGGTTAACCCACTTCTAATTTTTCCATTAACTTTATTATTTAAACAATTTCATTTTTATTAAATTTGAATTATAGTACACTCATCACTTCACTTTATTATTTACCTTCTAAAATCTCTTAAACCACTTTGACTACTTTGACCTTTTGGGGCTTCAAGCCAACATATGAGGGTCCTTCAACTTCGTAAGGCCATAACTCTCAAACCGTGAGGATTTATGTGATGTTCCACATACCACTAGAAATGGAATGTCATGTACTATCCATATAGAATAGTATTACCTGAAAATATATCAAAACTCATACCTTTATCCATCAAACAAACTTGGGTCCATTACCTAAACCTAGGTTCTCCAACTTCTCATGGCCATAACTCTCTAACCGTCAGGAGTTATGTGACATTCCACATAACACTAGAAATGGAATGACATGTAATATACATATAGAATAGTATTACATTAAAATATATTAAAACTCATACCATTATACATGAAACAACCTTGGGTCCATTACCCAAACCTTTGTGCTACCGAAATTCACTACAGGACTTTCTCCAAGGGTTGACATCAATCACTAAGGGTTGAAATCAATCTAAAATATCACTCTCCAATATTTGACATCTATGACAACCAAAAATCCATACCAACTATCCATCAACCTAAGCCAATTGTCTGATAGCATGATCCTTGATCTCCTTCCTGTGGCTAAATTGCTTTTGAATGGCCTGGCTCTGATACCAATTGTTGGATTACTAAGAGGGGGGTGAAATAGTTGTTATCACTGACATTTTGTCCGCACATGGTGACAAGAACTCATCATCGTCACACAGGAATGAAGTCATTCATGGCACTGAATTAATTTCACAGCATTGCAAAAGGGTAAAAAACTATACAAAGTAACCAAAAATTGAAGGGCGCTTTACAGAATTTGGGTGCGCATGCACATGCGCGGAACAACAACGTATCATGCGTGCATACGCGCACGATGCACGACTGTTGGTGCAAAAACATGCGCACCTGCTAAATGGTGCATTTATTGAAATTGGTCGGCCTCCCAACCACTTATGGATCAGCTCCCAAGCCGATTTGACCCCAAATCTAAGCTGAATCCGCATGGTAGGATGGTCAAAGACCTAATTGAGCCCTAAAGAGCCCCTTTTCACACCTCAAAGGAGTTACATAATTACCCATTGCCATGCTATAAAAATCCATGAAGAAACATCATTTTCTCAAGGAATTTCATGTAATGTTATGCTGCTTAGATTGTTTTAAGGACTCACTCCTTGACAATAACACATTAGCACCATTTCATTGATCTATCCACCTCTTTCTTGAGTGGATGTGCTAGGAGTTCTTTCACCATCATTCTCATTTTCTTATTGTAAAGAGAGAAAGTTTGTGAGGGCCTCAAGAGCCTTCCATTGGAGAAAGAAGGGACCCAAGTCCCCTTTCTTCATTGTGCTTTGGATTTCATCAATTTATCAGCCTAAAAACATTGGTGATATTGGTCTTTTTGTGTTTGTTATTTCTTTATCCATATGCTCATAGTTTTAGTTTGTTTTAATTTAATTCTTACTTATAGTTTTGTTGTTCTTTTTCTAACTCTTTCCTCTACGGCTATCATGCTCAGCAAGACCCAACTAGGCATGTAAGCACCCTTTATTTTCTCACCAAGTGACGAATTGGGTGTAAACAGATTGACGACCATACTGGGGAGAAGGTATCAATTCCTCCCTCATTTGGACTTATTTTTCTTTCCTTTTTATTTCATTAACTTGCAGGTTCACAAACCGGCCTCTGCCAACCTGCTAACCAGTCAATTCACAAGAGAATTAAGAGAAATCCATCCGGATTTTTCTTCTTGGCCGTTTGTCATAGGCGCGAGGGTATTCCACCCCACAGATGTGCATCGTGCGTGCATGCACCTGTTCAGCAGTTTCCCTCTGCGCACATGCGCGTTCGGTCTCACTTATGCTAGTGCGCAGGCGCTTCATGCGCCTCTGTCTACACTAGAGGCCGTGCATCTGAACTAAATTTTACATTGTAAGGTCTTTGGATGTGGGGAAAGTCATTTTCCTTCTTAAGAATGATGTTATGCATGCTCCAAATACTGCACCACTTAGACCCCTCAACTTATAAAGGGGATAGTCAAACAAACATAGGCACTTAGGTGGATAAAAATCAATTTCCCTTATTTGCTTTTTGCCACGTGGATGGCTTGCTTTGATTTATAATCTAAGGAGAACATCAATTTTAATCACATCTAAATTCACATTTTGGGACTTGAAGTTGAAAGTAACAATTTTGAGTATGCTCTTCTCTTGTTCCATCAAGCGATCTTGAGAACTAGAAAAGGATTGCGAAAACAATCTCATCTCCCTTAACAAAAATTTCAAAACCTTTAGGAGAGGACAAAGGCTCTTTTGGGACCCCTCTTAGTTTCATTTTTTCAAACATATCTTAAATTTGTAACGGGCCCATACATGCCCACATGTCACAAAAGTAGGATAGTGGTTGAAATTCTGCTTTCTTAGATCAAAAATCTAGGAGAGTTTAAAGGTTTGTAAGGGCCCACACATGCCCACATGTTCAATCTAGGATAGTTTCATGCTTTTTCTAGATTAACTCACACATAGGGAGTTAAAGGATAGTAACGGACCACATGTCCACATGCTAGTTTCCTAGGGATTTTAAAATTCCGCAAGGTTGTACCAATGACATCTAGCTGATTAGGTAATCACACTCTTGTAAGGACCAAGCGAAGTCCACATGCAGCAAGGTGACATCTAATTAACTAAAATTTGGTGCACTTTCACTCACACACAAAAGTCACTTTTTTCACTCACATAGCCTCTTCTCGTAACGTGGAGGTCTAAGTAGGTTTCCTCCAAAGGGATTCTGAAAACACCCCATCTTTTCTTGATAGGACTATCCACTCCCACTTTTAATCAAACGAGGTTGGTTTTCACTCCCAGCCTCACAAAACAACTTCATCTAAAAATTTTCTAAAAACTCACTAAGTTTTCCTCCACAGGAGGTGCCAAAAGAAGTTTTTAGTATAGGTAGGATTTCGGGGATAGGTATCCAAATAACTCCCCGTTATCTGGTTCTCACATTTTCAAACATAGAAGTTGAAAAATAGGGAACTTCAAATCCTCCAAGTCCAGTGTTCCAATCACCATAAGGCAGGGAGATACCCGTGAAGGGTCGAAGGCCGAGGTCCGGTTGTTCTGTGCGTCCCCCTTTGAGGCACCCACCTCTTGGATGGGATCCAGCCCGTGACCCATTTCTTAGGTCGAAAATCTAAATGTTGCACTTGGACCGAGGTACCTAGTGACCAACTTTAGGACATCTACCCAGGTGGCGATTGTGGGCTGCAATCGCACCTTGATTGGATTTTGTGTGGCAATTGGGAAGTATCGCCAGCTCTTTCGGGATATGCCCCCTTTACCCCTCATTATAACCAATTGTTTCATCCTTCACTAGTTTCTCTTCCGGTGACTTCAGACCCCACTGATGAGTACTATTGGAAGGTCTAGTGCTATTTTGAGAGGAAGGATGTTACGTCTTCTAGGACACGAGCATTTGATTTCTTTTTTATTCCCCCCACGCAGACAAAAACCACTTACCCACATATATGCTTCTTTCTCATTTATGTACGATACACATCAGATTACAGTTTGACTTTGATATATATATTGTGTAAAACAGTCATAGCAAAGACTGTTGTTTCTATATTTCTCTCACCACTTTTTGCACACATTTTACACAACTAGTCTGACATCATAAGGGAACCACAGAACCCCCGTCGTTCACAACACTTGCTCAACCTTCCTCCTATCTTAGGGGGAGTATCTGGTCGTACCCGCTCATCGATACCTCCTTCCCACACTCCTGTGAGTGCTACCATCTTAGGATCAACTTTGCTTGGTTCTACCTTACTTGGGTCCACTTCCCAAGATCATCCACTCACTCGCTCTCCTTTGCACGGAAGCGGGGGACCCACTTCCTCTCAAGGAGGGAGTACCAACCCACCTAGTCCCCATCAAGGATCAGGTTCACAACACACCATGGTTGGAGCTAACCCTCCCACCCCACTACAGATGCCATACTTGGCCTCTCTCAACATTCCAGATCTCACCAAGCTCACCAATGATCCTATTTTGCATGACGCCACATAGCCTACAATGCCAACCAAACTTCCTTCAGACATACCAAAGTTTGAAGGGAAGGCAGGGGATGACCCTGCCAATCACGTCATGACCTTTCATATATGGTGTTCTTCCAATAGAATCATGGATGACTCTATCAAACTGCAATTATTTCAATGCACACTCACTGGCCCATCAGCCAAATGGTATGTCGAAGAAAAATCAGGGTCCCACATAACCTTTGAGTCATTGGCCAAAGCGTTCTTAACTTTCTTCCAATTACCCATCCGCCATGACAATGGTCTAGAACTACTATCTAACTTCAAACAGGCCTCAACCACCCACATCGCTGACCACATTCATGAGTGGCGTAGGCGACGTAGTTTGTGTAAAGAAGAAACCACCAAGCAGCCATGCCTCGACTGGTTTCTTAGATCACTTGTCGCTCTCCTTGGAAAGGATGTCGCTTCCACCTTCCCTCAATCCGAAGAAGAAGCCATCAATAAATCCCAACAATATGACCTCATCTACGCATAGTCAGGGCACTTATACACGGTACTGCCTGATCTACCAAAACCTGTGCCATTTGGTCAAGACAAAGCTGGGATGTCTCACTCAGTAGATGGACTAATAGGTGCCACCACACACCATAGTCCACAACCCAAACCACCACCGATGTATGGAACACCTCAATACCCACCGACATATGGGGGCACTTCTTATTNATTAGTGGACCACCACCGGCACCCCCCATACATCCACCTCCTCCAACCTCCAGTGGTACTCCCTCCACGTCAGCTTATAGTACTAGTGAAAGCGTTGCGCCTTCCTATGTACCTTATGGAGTGGTACCACCACAGAATCCCTACTTTCCCTTTCCTGGTCCTCCACAACCCATGGCTCCCCCACATCCTCATACGGGGGTAAATTTTGTTCAACCCTCTGCTGCTCAACAATACCAAAATTTTGAATAGTTGAACACAGCCAATCCAACTCATCCATTTAACAATGCCAATAAGAAAGGCCGGAACAGAAATACCAACAACCCTGGTCAAGGCGGGAATCAACCCCCACAGCATCAACCCACTGGGGGCAACCCGAACCAAGGGAACCAAAACCCCCAAGGGGGAAACAACAACAAACGCCAAGGGCGGAATAATGTGAAAACCATTTTCCCTTGTGCCCTTTGTGGTGAGTTTGGTCATTACACTCACCATTGCCCCCAGATCCCTGATTTCAAAAGGTTGAAAGACTCTGGGAGCCTTCCCCCTTCTCCTGCGCAACCTGCCCCACAACAAGCACAACAACAATACGTGCAAAAACCCCCTCCCGTCGTGCTGCAAAATCCTATCCCCCATCAAGGTGTAATAAACACCCAACAGGACACGCAGCATCCCCCACCTCAGGTGGGCCAATACCACAACCCCAACAATCTAGCAGACCGAACGATTCTCCTCACCAGTGAGGAAGAAATCCTTCTGCAAACACAGAATCGTCAGTATCCAACTGAGTCTACTCCTATCTCTGCAGAGAAAAACCCTACACCAACGGGACCTCCGTTAGTAATCCCGCACCCTTCCGCCGAACCACCTTTACGCATCCCTCACATCCCCTTGCGCAGGAATGTTCACAACCCACAGGCTAGGGTAGCTCATAACTATATCTTGGTAGATGACTTAGCACAATCCCCGGCTGCCATGTCAGTTTTGGAAGTCCTCCAGACTTGTCCCACTCAGCGGAAATCACTACTTTCCGCCTTGGGGGCAGTCGACCCCACCGATACTTGACTCATCACCTTTGACCTTGATAGTTGCGAACCACGTCTTCCCGCCACGGTTGCTATTCAAATACCAGTAAAAATATGGAATATCACCGTCCATCGGTGTATCATCGATGAGGGGGCATCTACATGCATCATGTCCAAAACAGTATGGCAGAAACTTGGTTCTCTAGAACTCATACCTTCTGCCATCACATTACGAGCTTATGATGGACGACCATCATCTCCTGAAGGGCTCTTCCAAAATGTCCCCATGGAACTCGGGGGAAAAACTATTCTCATTGACATCGAAGTTATTGACACTCAACTCGATTACAATATCTTTCTCGGACGTAGCTACATGTATGCTATGAAGGCAATGGCATCTTCCGTCTTTTGGACAATCATGTTCCCCCAAAATGGGAAGATTGTAACCATTGACCAAGTCTCACATTATGAGCCTAACCCATCTGCCAATCTCGATAACATTCTTCCTCTCATTCACACCAACAAAGATGCATATCCACTCGTCGAGATGGGTCCTGGGATTTTCAAAGATCCATCCTTATTAGGGACATACCATGGAGCACCACCACTCCTTCCCCCTAGTCAAGTATGCGTCATCTCATCTAACAAACCTCACACGGAGGATGCTCATCCTCCTCAGGAGGCTTCAGTCATTCCTGATGTCTCAACAGTCGCAGAACCACTCTAGCCGGAGCCTCCTGTGCACTCATCGACCCCTACGGTCCATGAATCCACATCCCCTCAAGGGCCTAGTCCCGTTTGGGAGACGAATCCCCGACCCCTCACTCAAATTACCTTCTTTTACCCTCTACCCGGTATAGAAGCTTTCCAGGTAGCCGCAACGCTCACACTACCCAATATGGTGTTAGCAATCCCAGTGTGGTATTTACATCTACCTGAGATGGTCCCTCGCCCACAGGAAGGCCTCCCCATGATGATTCCTGTCCTCACCCCCACTACCCCCATACTCCCTACCCCCCTACTACAACTGGGGGCAGGAGAAAGAAGAAGGAGCCCACAACTCCACCTCCTCCATGCATCCCACCACCTTGCGCATTATGTGAGAAAGAGGGTCACCAAACCAACAACTTCCCATCACTACCAGAATTACGAAATTTGATTCCAATTAATTAAACTCCCACAACACCCGTCACTACTACTAATCCCACTACTACCACCCAACCTTCCAGTATTAAAGGGTTGAGGACCAAATTCGCATGTGCTATCTGTTCTGAATATGACCATTACACCCATCACTGCCCAGCACTACCACGTTTTCGGCAGACATTAGCTGTTGTCCGCCAAAAATTTCAGAACAACCCATGCCCTGCTACGTCCTCTACAACAAATATCACTGACATTCGTTATGTCACCACTTCAGTCAATGAACGCATGAGATGCCCTTGCTCTCTCTGCGATTCATTAGCACATTTTACATACCAATGTCCCATGATCCTGGAATATAGACGACGTCAATTAGCCCTACACCACCAACCCGCAGAGGCAATCATTGACATCACTTCACCATTCAAGGATCCTCATGTCATTTCACCCGAACCCAAGGCACTCCCAACGCCTCCTTGGTTCTTAGATGACGTATCTGAGGATTTACCCCGTAACCCACCCAACTCTCCTGCTCATTCCCCTATGGAGATTCTCCATCCAACCACCATGGGTACCCCTCAGTACCTCAATATATGGTTTATGTCGAGTGAACCCTCACTATCTCCTGACCTTGCTCCCCCTGCTTCTCTATCAGGGGCAACCACACTGTCACTGAGATCACTCCTCATGATCCATTATATTCCTGTCGTTTCCAATACGACGAAGAAATACTGGAAGAACTACAACACCCAGACTCTCCCTGGGATGCACTACATCATTGTGCTCTCTTCCTTCCGCAGGAAGCCCTCATGCCTCCTAGCCACAATCCCATTTACATGGTCCAAACCAAAGATTTTATCTCATCAGGGCCTATCGATTGGTTCAACAATCCCATTCCTGCACCCGACACTTTTGAAGAAGGTAATCTAGCCAACATTTCCCCCACCATCAAAATCAACATTTCCATTAAAAAGGGCATCGTCGAAGAAATCATCATTGGAGCCGCTTGCACTCCTTAGGAAATCACTGCATATAAAGCCCTCTTCTAGGAATACAGGGATATTTTCGCCTGGTCATACACAGAAATGCCTGGCCTCGATCCTTCTATTATTGAGCATCGCATCGACACCTGGCCTGACATCACACCAGTTCGCCAGAAACAGCGACCACTACACCCATCCAAGGTCGTGGCTATCAAAGCCAAAATCGATAAATTACGTACGGCTAGATTTATTTATCCAATCGCTTACACTTCATGGGTTTCCAACTCTGTACCCGTCGACAAAAAATAGGGCACTATCCGCGTTTGCACCGACTTTCGCGATCTCAAAAACGCATGTCCCAAAGACAACTTTCCAATGCCCTTCATCGATCAAATTATCGATGACTGCGCCGACCACGAGGCTCTCTCCTTTATGGACAAATTCTCTGGCTATAACCAAATTCAAATCCACCCAGCCGATCAGTACAAAACCGCATTCATTACCCCTTGGGGTAATTTTGCATATCGTGTCATGCCGTTCGGCTTAAAAAACGTTGGTGCAACTTTCCAATTGGCCATGACATACATCTTTCATGATCTGTCTGCAATCATACTCGCCTATTTGGATGATATCACCGCTCGATCTAAGAAATGCACCCAACACCTCGATGATTTACGAATCATCTTCCAACGATGTCGTCGGTACAACATCTGCTTGAATCCTCTCAAGTGTGTGTTCTGTGTCACCGCAGGGCACCTCCTTGGTTTTATCGTTTCCCAAAGTGGTATCACTATGGACCCCCTTAAAGTCAAAGCTATCACCGAAATTCCACCTCCTCAGAATTTACGACAACTTCAGAGTCTACAGAGAAAAGCTAACTTCCTTAGACACTTTGTTCCTGATTATGCCATCCGCGCACACGGTTTCCTTCGCTTACAGCGTCATGACATCCCTTTTCATTGGGACGATTATGCCCAACAGTCATTTGACGATCTTAAAGCAGTGCTTTCCAATGCACCTTTGATTAGTGCACCTGAGTACAATTGTGACTACATCCTCTATGTATCAGCATCAACTATATCAGTAGCCGGTGTCCTCGTCTAGCTCGGAGATGACAATCGTGAACACGTCATTTACTACGTTAGTAAGAACCTCTCAGGGCCACCCTTGAAGTATAAACATGAAGAGAAACTTGCTCTTGCAGTTGTCCTTGCAATCCAGAAACTGCGCCATTACATTCTGCTTCGCACCACCAAGGTCGTCGCCGATTCCAACCCTATGCAATATTTGCTCAGCCGTCGACAAGTTAACGACAAATTAGCTCGATGGATAGTTATCCTTTAGGAGTACAACCTCAAGTTCTCAACACCTAAGAGTAAGAAGGCCCTCGTTCTTGCCGAACTTGTCATGACCCTCCCCTCTGACACACCCAGTGCCCCCGTCAATACTGACTTTCCTGATGAACATCTCTTTTACATCGTTTTTGATGATCCTTGGTATGGCAACCTTCTCGTCTACCTACGAACTCAAAATTTCGGTAACCACCTATCACGAGATGATCGTCGATGCATTCGCCATCAGGCCCCCCACTATATCCTCATCGACGACATGCTATATCGACGGGGCGTCAACACCATTCTTCGTCACTGCCTGACTATTGAAGAGGCCGACAGAGTCTTAAACGACTGCCACAGCGGCGCATGTGGAGGCCATCTTTTGGGTATATCCACTGCTCAAAAGATTATTCGGGCTGGTTACTTTTGGTCTACCCTGTTTCATGATTGCATTCATGCCGTGAAACGATGTGAGCAATGTCAGCTCTATGCCAACAAAGCCCGCGCTCCCCCCGCTCTTCTTCACTCGGTCATTACTGCAGGCCCCTTTTGTAAATGGGGCATTGATTTTATGACTTATAATCCCCCCTCCAGCAATGGTCACAAATACATTGTTGTCGTCGTTGATTACTTCACCAAATGGGCCAAAGCTATGCCCACCTTCAACAACACCGCTGACACCGCAGCACGTTTTTTCTTTAATCACGTCATATCCCATTTTGGAGTACCACTCCAACTCATTTCCGACCATGGGAAACACTTCGAGAATGAGATCTTCGTTGAACTCTCATCTCGGTTAGGCTTCTCTCACGAGTTTTCCTCACCATATTACCCTCAGTCAAACGGACAGGTCGAGGCAGTGAACAAAGTCCTTAAGACCATGTTACAACGAACGGTTAATAAACATAAAGCCAATTGGCATCATATGTTATTTTCCACGCTATGGGCTTATCGAATGGCAGTAAAGACTGCTATGGGTTTCACGCCATTTCATTTAGTCCATGGGGTTGAGGCAACTCTTCCCATCGAGTGCGAAATTCCCACCCTACGCACCACAATTGAGCTTTTACCTGACACTGCTCCAATGGAGCAGCGCTTGCTGAACTTGGAGTCTCTGGATGAAGATCGTCAATACTCATTACAGAACAATGAGGCAGCTAAAAAATGATCCAAGGCTACCTTTGATCGCCATGTCAACCTTCGATCATTTCGCGAAGGCGACCTTGTCCTGGCCTATGATATCGCTCATGATACCTTTGGCCACGACAAATTCGAATCACTTTGGCATGGCCCTTACATCATCCAACATTGCCTCACCAAAGGTGCATACATCCTGGCCTCCCCCGAAGGCCTCTCACTCAAGGAACCCGTCAATGGGTTATACCTCAAGAAATTTTATGCTTAAACGTAGTCATGCTACTTTAGGTTATTTTCTTTGTCTAGCATTATTTAATCTTTTTTCTCCTTCCCTATTGTCTAAACTCTCCATTGTGCTATTGACAGATGCTTCCTTCACCAGCTTACCACATCGGTTACGCCGACGGCGCTAGCCGTTGGACACAAAATATCGCTTCGACTGCTTGGGCTCTCTACACCCCTTCACATGAAATGCTACATTCTAGTGGCATATGTTTGGGACTAGCAACCAACAACCAAGCTGAATACAC
>JASDQU010374394.1:6591-34347 GCA_032191745.1 Picea mariana | reverse complement strand
CCAGCTCAACAATGTTTATCGTGTACGCGATCCGTGCCTCTTTCGCAAATACCTGCAGGTTAGACTGTTATCTCGACATTTTGATTCCATTACATTTACACATATTCCACGACAATTGAATCAAACAACAGATGAAATAGCTAACATGGTGTTAGATTGGCATATATCACATCAAGCTACCCATACATAAACATCTCATACATCCTGTCACAACATATAGATAGAATAGACATCATCATCATCAACAACAAAAAATACATGTAGACAACATCAGGATCTCAAAAAATATGTATACTCATATATATATCAGCCCATCAGGCCATCCGCATGTTTACATACAAAAATACATCGGCTCGTAGGCCAGCGCCACATATCGGTACAAAAACCGTCTCACTAGCCTATCAAAAAGGTATACAATATACATCCATCAAGGTGCCTCTATCGCACCCCCAGCTGCTCCTCCCTCGGGAGGTTGTGGTGGCCCACCCCCACCTACCCCAAGTGGTGGTGGTGGAACACCCGCAGGACCCTCCTGCCCTGGCGGCATGCGTCCACTAGTCATCGCAGTGAGCACAGCTGCTCATCCCACTATACCCCGCCATGGTGGCGGTACTCCTATACACTGCTCTGGGAACCCCTCATCCTGGATGCGTATCCACATGCCCTCAAGCACGTCCTACAACACCGTCTTCAGACGATGGCGTATGTCATCAAAATCAACTCTGGCCGCCGCCGGAGGAGCATGTGATGGCCCCGCACCAGGGTCATCGAATCGGTGCCTCCTCGCTACCCTCTCAAGATCCGCTGGTGTCCCCGCGGCCTCATCTCGCCGACGTCTCTCTCCACGCGACAGCCTCCCCGGCTCTCACTGCACCGACACTCTCTGCAACTCCACCTCGCGCCGACGAGGTGCCACATCTGCACATGCACCAAACAACAAACAACAGATCGTATTAGTATCTATAATCATACATACCATAAATAAAAAAACATACCATAAATAAAAAAACATACACAAACTCAACATACCTCGATGGTCAAAAGCCTCCCCAGGAGGCAGCACCATGTCCGGGTCCCCCCAGAAGTCAACCCCAACATAGGGGTACTGCAATATCACCTGTGACATCTGCCGCCATATCTGCGCCGCCTGCGCCGAAAAATAGTGGCCACCTTCACCACCACCATGGCGAATCAAAACTCCAAACCACCGCCTCAATCGAGGCTCTCGTGCCCCAGGTGCCTCTAGTAGAACCCTAGGGCGCAACATCGGCACCGTCTCTAAAAACCACACTACCAGGATCGAGCCAAATGCAATCTTGCATGTACTGGTGGACCAACAACGGTCCAACTACGTGGTCATCCATGCATGAAGTGTCAAACCCCATGCGAACCGCTCACGGCCCACCACAACTCTCTCCAGCACCAGCAGCTGGCCACCACTAATCCGTTGGGTTGCAAGTGACCCATACACATGAACAATCATCGCTGCTATGCAACGATGCACTAAGGAATCAATAGCACTAATCCTCACCACCGTCCCTGACATAAAGTCTGGGCCTAAGCAGAAGCGCGCGCCAATCGTGGCAAGGGTTGTATCCCTCGGTAGCACAAGCTTTGCCGGTAGCGGCGTTCCCCGAAAGGGGAGCCCAGTCAAAAAATATACATCCTCCACCGTAGTGAAGGGGATCTACTCTCCTCACATGAGGAAGTAGTGCAGCTCCGGACTCCACATCTGGAGCAGGAACTGTAGCAAGTACTCCTGTGTCCGTATCAACGGACACTCAAAGAACTTTAGCAACCCACAAGTTGTTAAATTCACTCACACCTCAGGCCCCGCATTGGCCACATCATCTCGCAACTGCGACCAGTCTCGCTCACACCACCAAACTGCCATAGTCACTGCTGGCCACCTGCACACAACACAGAGTCCTATATCAGCATATGCAACCACCAAATGCATAAAAAAGACTCATTTTTTACCCTTAAAACCTTGCCTCAAAGGCGCGGTTTTTTTTACCCACAGGCGCGCACATATGCGCGCCTGTTCACTATACAGGCGCGCACATATGCGCGCCTTTTCAATGCACAGGCGCGCTCTTGAGCTTACCTCTCCATCATACAGCCGCGCTCAAGAGCGCGCCTGTCCAATCCACATCCGTGCACTGGTGCGCGCCTGTTCACATCACAAGCGCGCACTGGTGCACGCCTGTTCACATCACAAGTGCACCCCTAGGGCGCGCCTTAATTTCCTTCTCTCATGCATCCATGCACGTGTATTTGGTGGACAGGCATGCACCTATGCGTGCCTTCCACCGGATCGCCTGCGCATGTGGGCCCACATCCTATCAAAAAACCCCTCAAACCCCCTGTACAGCCCCCCGTACCTACCCTACCCAAAAATTGGAAACCTATTTCTATGTAGGACGATCAGACCACTAACCTAAAACTCACAAAACGTCGATCGGCCACCTCATCCTCCCTGAATCACCAAATCTCCTCTGAAATCTGCTCATCCAGTCACTGTTGCAGTAGGTACAAATGAGGTGGCAATGTGGGCCCTACAGCTATATATAGCCCTTTTGCCAAACTTCCACTCACCATTCTGGGAGCCCAAGGTGTCCATTTTTCAAACCGTCTTCAGCCACGGGATCAACGTCCCGCCACCTACATCATAACTGTCCCTGGGTCACTTTTCATCCTGAGCCCCCGGGGTGCCTTTTTTCATATCATGGTCAGGTACGCATGCGCATTGTCACATTTATCTAATACATGCTCATATCTTAGATTCTCTTCAGATATTGTTCACTTTGGGTATTTGGTTGTTCTGTGTGCAGGTACTTGCTCATCATCCCTCAACATCATTCCTTCAGGTATATACTCAGCACTGGCATGTAGTCTCTCCCGCTGTATTGCATTTACATTTCCAGTCACACCCTTTGATATTGGCCTTTAGGATACCCATTTCTGGCTCTGCAGTACTCACACCTCTATTTGCATCTTCGGTACTGTTACCCGGTAGCTTTCTTACCCACATGAGTTGTCCCATGCATAGCACCTTTTGGCACTTTCGACACTCATGTTGTTCTTCATTCCCCTTTAGGGATGGGAGTCCCGATAGTCTTTCATCATGTTTCAGATCAACCACATACTTCTTCTCCTCATTTTGCTAGCTTCCCATATGGACTCCCAGATCATCGCTTTATGGTTCTATTCTTTTTACCTGCACCTCCGCAGGATCATGAACCCTCCATTTCATCCACCATCAGTTTACCCATCTGTGAACCTATCTTCATTTCACCTACCTCATACAGAAACTCACCAATGGGGCCCCCACCCTTCATCAGTTTTCCAAGAAATTTCTGCCCTCCCTGGGACACTCATTTCACACTGGGGCACCCGTTTCTATATTTGTACATTTTTCCCAAAATTATTTATTATTTATTGTACAAACGCCTTTATTTCCAGTCATTTTCTTTTGTCGTCACCGTTGGCGACTTGCTTCCTTTTGGCCACATGCAACCCATGTCACCCTTGGTTGGAGCATTTCTTCTCATTTACCCTGGCCGACATCGTCCATTTCTTCAGAGTACTACCCAGGTCACTTACCTTTACCCTCTGAATTTGTTCACCTTGTCCCGCCTCTGGCACAACTTATCACTGGTCTTGTCGTCCCCCTAACACTCGATCTTGTCACACGGTTGCGGCCACTCATTATATCATACATCCTTCAACCAAGGGCCATCTTGAGTCTTCCCACTTCTTGACTTCGTCCATGTACCTCTGCCACTTCCTCACCTCAATAGATTCCGCGAAGCCCTTTGCTTTTGGGAGTCGCATCCCCCTTTTTGTCGACATCAGCACAATTTTCCAGAAGGGCGACAGTATCTTGATTCACATTTTCCATTCAATGAGAGATCTCGGATGGCACAGGGAGAAACACCATTGCTCCCTTATGTCGTTGGACCCCATAACATTCGATGTCAACACTTTATCATGTTGCGGCGGGTCTTACTTTGCGACTATTGCAGTTATTATTACCATTCGCCGAAGACCTCTGAACTTCGTAGGGCCATCAATGCCCGCATCATCGTCGTTGCCTATTACCGCGATCATTGCCTATTGTTCAGAGTATGTTCCTTTGCAGAATTGTCTTTTGCATTTATCATTACCACCCCCAAGGGCGCTGCAGTTGTCTACACCAACATTTCCGTCATCTTTTTTCAGAGTTACATAACACGAGCATGGGGCATGCCCACCTCGTTTGTACACAGTTTTATATTGTTACGCACCTTATGGAAGGTTGGGTTCTACCGGTTCCTTTCTTCTCCAAACGATTTCTCTACACGGTCCCACTATTGCTCTCCCTTACAACAACATTCTCAGTAGAATAAACATTGATGGATTTTGGCTATACGTTTTCTCCTAACGTCATCCATCAGGGGGCATCTGTTATCACTAAAATTTCATCCGCACATGGCGAAAAGAACTCAGCATTGTCATACAGGAATGAAGTCATTCATGGCACTTAATTAATTTCACAGCATTGCAAAAGGGCCAAAAACCATACAAAGTAACCAAAAATTGAAGGGCGCTTTACAGAATTTGGGTGTGCGCGCACATGCACGGAACAACAACGTATCATGCGTGCATACGCACATGATGCGCGTCTATTGGCGCAAAAACCCGTGCACCTGCTAAACGGTGCATTTATTGAAATTGGTCGGCCTCCCAACCACTTATGGATCAGCTCCCAAGCCGATTTGACCCCAAATCTGAGCTGAATCCGCATGGTAGGCTGGTCAAAGACCTAATTGAGCCCTAAAGAGCCCCTTTTCACACCTCAAAGGAGTTACATAATCACCCAATGCCATGCTATAAAAAGCCATGAAGAAACATTATTTTCTCAAGGAATTTCATGTAATGTTATGCTGCTTAGATTGTTTTAAGGACTCACTCCTTGACAATAACACATTAGCACCATTTCATTGAGCTATCCACCTCTTTCTTGAGTGGATGTTCTAGAAGTTCTTTCACCATCATTCTCATTTTCTTATTGTAAGGAGAGAAAGTTTGTGAGGGCCTCAAGAGCCTTCCATTGGAGAAAGAAGATACCCAAGTCCCCTTTCTTCATTGTGCTTTGGATTTCATCAATTGATCAGCCTAAAAACATTGGTGATATTGGTATTTTTGTGTTTGTTATTTCTTTATCCATATGCTCATAGTTTTAGTTTGTTTTAATTTAATTCTTACTTATAGTTTTGTTGTTCTTTTTATAACTCTTTCCTCTACAGCTGTCATGCTCAGCAAGACCCAACTGGGCATGTAATCACCCTTTATTTGCTCACCAAGTGACGAATTGGGTGTAAACAATAGTAATAGAGAAATATAATCCTTTTTAACCATAGTATATAAGTGTTATTTATATTTATGATCAATTTACCTATATCATTCAAAAAGTGTATAATAAATAAAACATCAACAATGATAAATCATACACATACACAGTACACCAGTATTTTTACATGGAAACCCAATGCGAGAGAAAACCATGAAATTATTTGTCTTATATGTATTTAAGAACTACATTCATTGGAAGCACCAACTTCCTTTTTTCTCCAATTGGAATTGGAAGGAGGCTCCAACCCCCTATATTTTCTTGCTACAACCTGAGGAAGGGATGATTTTAGGGGCTAAATTTTTCTCATGGGATAATTTTCCAAGTTTTTCCCAAAAATGAGATTCGCTATTTTAAAAATGATTCGCCCAAATTCTATAGGATAAAATTATTTTACTATACAAAATGAGTTTACAACTCATTTTACTATAGGATAAAAAATGTACAACTAGGAGGAGGATACAACTCCCTATGTTCTTCGGCTACAACCACCTATCCTTGCCCAATCCAACCACCATGAAATATAAGTGCAAAATGTGAACCACATGTCATTGTTTCTACTGACCTATGTTATTATTATTTCTAACCTATGTCACTATCACTGATCAAAATATTTTCCTGACCTGGTTCTTCTGCAACCCTTTCTTGTGGATCTGTGACCCGTATATACTACAACATGTGGGTATATGTGCTTCTTTTAACTGTAACTCATGGATTCCTGTGACCTTCTTAACTGCAACTTGTGGATTACTTGTAACATTCTTAGCTTCATGTTGGATTACTGAGAGGGGGTGAATCAATAATGAGCAATTTATACCACTTATTAATCCTTTTAACCACAATGTATATTCCTTTAAATTATTCAACAATTTTCATCAGTTCATCATTAATATGTTAGACACATCCACACAATGCTCAGTACACCAATATTTTACATGGAAACCCAATGTGGGATAAAACCACAAAATGTTTTTCTTATATGTATTTAAGAATTACATTCAAGGAAGCACCAAGTTCAAATTCTCTAGTTGCAACTGGAAGGAGGCTCCGACCCCCTATTTTCAGGCTACAACCTGAGGAAAGCTCCAACTCCCCAAGTCTCTGGCTACAACCAGAAGGAGGCTACAACCCCCTATGTTCTTCGGCTACAACCGGAAGGTGGATACAACCACCTATCCTTTCCTTATCCTATCACCCTAAAATATAAGTAAGATGATGAAACCATTGTCACACTATCACTATGATATATATCATTGTAAATGTTGGTCGTAAAGTCTACACCTGACTCTTAAATGGAAAATCTAGGCCACCTCAAGTTTTTGATGATTGGTTTTTTACAAGCAGGTTTTGTTGCTAAGCTTAAGGACTGGTTTTCAAAGATGGTGCACTAGTAGTACATGCCACACAGTGTAAAACTAGGTTATCCTTTGCTAATGGTATGGATATTAAATGACAATTTAGGGTATGAAAAGACAAACACAGACAACAACAAAAAGCAATGCAATGAATCACTTGTTGTGTGAAAACTAAGACCGAAAATAATATCTCAAGACTTAGACAAACATATAGATGAAAATCATTCAACAGGTTCCAAAATAGTGGATCTGTAGTTGAACAATAGTTGTATAACAGGTTGCATAACCAACAAAAGATAAAATAAAACAATATCTAAAAGAATAAGGAAATGTACATTACACACAACGCAAAATTTGCATTCAATATAAGAATCAACACATAAATATTTGAGTAAGAAAACACAACTGCCATCAACATATATTCACTAGGTAGAAAAATTTACAATTAGCTTAGCAGGTCCAACTCTTCTGTTTCTTCTACTTTCCTTCTATAACTCCCCCCCTGCCAAAAAATACAAAGAATGCATATTTAACATACTTGCAGGGGTTCTCATCCTTATGGGATTGAGACCTAACTCTAGATGATTGTTTGTAGAACAAACTATTAATTTAACTAAAACATTGCATGGAGTACAACAGGTATACCTTCCACTAGACTTAATAAACAAAGTGGTTCTTATCAAACATAGAAGAACACTTATTAATTTAATCTAAAATGATTCTGGAATTGATTAACTAAAAATTACTACAGTCTCTAAGACTGAACTGATGCATGTGTTTGATGAACTGTAATTGGCAGAAAAAACTAGCAGTGACAAAACATAGTTTTGTATCGAGCCCTGGAATGACTACGGGTTGTATGATGCTTCTGGAGGATAATTGGTTGTATGGATATATCTCCCCTTGATCTGCCTCTTCACTGAATTTCAGGAGCGATATGTAATTGAGACTGAGACATAACCCTATGTCTATGTCTGAGATCTAGGTTGTTAAGTTCACTTCGTTTCGACTCGTCAGCTGCCATCTGTGCCTTAAAAAAGATTTATTGAAAAGGTCATCAACCCAACGGTCATGGAAGGAGACGAGGAGTCAAGCGTCGAATAGGGGATGATATGAGCGGATGTGGATTGTGTGGAGGTGATAGGTGATATGGAGAGTAGTCGAGGAAACAGGTGGAAATAGTTGAGCGATAGTGGGAGTGTGAGTGGAGGTGAGTGGGGGTGATGCGGTGACCTAACATCATATTAGCACGTGATTGTGGAAGTTTTCAGGGATTTTTTGGGTCCACACCGCTTCGACCCCCGCAATCCCCCATGATTTTCCATGTACCTTTCCAACAATACCATGATTTTGATTACAGGACTACTCAAGGATGTTAACGTTTGAGCATTTTTTGTCCCCGCAATGAAGTGTGGTCGTTAATCATGTTTGCGATATACGATCTGGGTGACCCTGCTACTTTAGCGCCCCTACTAAAGTTTTATCTATTTTCCATATTATAATTCCCCTATCTGATTTAGTGATGGCACAAATTTCTTAGATCTCGAGATATTTTGAACGCGGAGCATGAATATCTCTTGAAGTGACATGCCAGTCTCTCATCACTTCGACACTTCAGATTTTGAGATATTTTGAGTGCAAAGTATGAACATCTACAAGATGATTGAACTCCTGGAGTGAAGTGGTAACCCGACGTCATATCGTCGACGTGTCATGAAAATAAAGGGACATATGTCACTTGGAAATAGCATGGATGATGCAATCAAAGGGCCTGAGATGAGCGCCATGTGTCATGATTGATGAGTTCCATTTTCTTCAACACCTCAGCGTTCAGGAGTTTTGATGATTTTGACCTATGCTGAGTTGAAAAACACCCATGGAGTTGTAGGGATCGAAGTGATGTGGTATCCTGACATCATTTCGACACTTCAGATCTTCAGGACTTCGGGATGTAAAGCATGGAAATATCCCGAAGTAGTATGGGCCTGATTGACATGGTAGTCTCTCGTCACTTTGGTAATTCAGGTCTTTGGGACTTCGGTCTAGTCGTTAATCCTTGCACGACTTTGAAACTCTGAATGCACAAGAGATGTTAATCTGAACTGTACATGGGAGATTCACCATTGAAAATTGACCCTGTCTGCTTTTCTTGTATTTCAAGCCCAAAATGGACTGCTCTGAATGACACATTTTTCTCATGGTTTTTCCCTATGCATACAACATACTTGACCAACTTGATGTAAGCTCAATTAAAGGAAAACAACATGACAAGTAATTTGAAAATCACAATATGTGCTTATCCTTCAAGAAAAACAGAAAAAATTTGCACAAAGAATCATTCAAGCAAGCCAACAAGGGAAACCAAGTTATTGAACAGATGGGAAACCAACTTTATCAACCAGAAGAGGAAAAATTCGAGGAAGGCATACGGAAATCAGAGAGGAGACGTAGGGGTGTAGACCATAAATGATTTTAGGGGCTAAATTTTGCAAATGGGCTAATTTTCCATGGTTTTTCCCAAAACAATATTGGCCAATTTCCATTTTTTGTAAAAACGATTCACACAAATTCCATAAAATAAAATTATTTTACCTCAAAAATCGCCAAAAATTTATAGAAACTATATAAAATCCTTGGAAATTTGAATATTTTTACAAAACTATCACCAACATTTTACATTTTGCATATTAAGGACTAGTAAGATTAGCCCATGTTGCTACATTTTAATATAAATTTCCATCCTTAAAATCATCCCTGGTGTAGACCTAGGTTACAACATTGGATCCAACTGAGGATAGCACTTCCCTGTGATGTGCTAAGAACAACAAATCAGTGCCTTTGAATTTAATAACTTTCCCCCACCTCCCTTTTCTTTCCTCTATTCTGTCTTCCATCCACGCATCTCTAAAAATTAATGTTGAAGCTAACCTAGTGCCTTTGTTGGGATATGGAGTCTTTATTCGCACACTTGAAACTACAGCTAAACTCCAGTGCCTTTGTTGAGCTATGGAGTCTTTATTCGCACACAACTAACTAATCAAATGAAAACACAAAAGGAAAGCATTTATGGTACAAGAGGTACCTTCCCTCATCCTTAAACAAAATAGCGTTTCAGGAAGCGCCCATTTATTGGGCCTCCAAAGATCTCTGCATCATCTAGGTTGTGTAAGATAAATGTATTATTGTCCAGAACTTCAACCACCTTAAAAGGGCCAAACCAAAGGTTGTCAAATTTACCGTGCTTGGACTTGGCATCCCTTCTAGAATCCCACCTCACGACTAGGTCACCTTTCTAAAAAATATCCTTCTTGGTTTTCTTTTCAAAGGCTGATTTGATCTCACTTTGGTATGTTTCTGTCCTCTGATCCAGTGCTTCTCTTCTTTGTTGAACTTCTATAATCTAAAATATTCTCTTTTGGATGTCATTGGGCTCCTTAATATATTCTTGTAAGAAATTTAGGACTGGTATACCAAGATGAGAGGGAAAAACAATGTCTATGCCACAAACAAGATGAAATGGTGAGGTTCCCAAAGATCTCTTGGTGCTGATTCGGTCATCCCACAAAGAATACTTGAGTTTAGAGTATTATCAAGAACTTGTTTTCAGTCAACAAGTTCTTGATAATACTAATGAGATTTTTATTTGATGATTCTGCCAGGCCATTTCCCTTAGGGTAATAGGGTGTGGAATTTTTCAAGGAAATGTTATGACTTCCATAGAAGTCAATCATGGATTTGGACTTGAATGTTTGGGAATTGTCTGTTACTAGCTTGTTGGGGCAACCAAATCTGGAAAAAATATTAGTTTCTAGTAAATTCATGATCACCTTGTCAGTGGAATTCCTAGTGGTCATAGCCTTGATCCATTTGGTGAAGTATTTGGTGGCAGTGAGGATCCACTTGTGCTATCCACTCGAGGGTGGATTTATCTCTCCTATGAAGTATAACCCCCATTTTTGAAATGGAACACTGGCAGTGATAGGTTTTAGAGGTAGTGATAGTAACTTTTGTTTTCCTTCAAATATTTGACACTCATTGCAAGTCGTGACAGTAGAAAATACATCAGAGAAAAGGGTGGGAAATTAGTACCCTACCCTTAGGATATTGAGAGTTGCGGCCTTCCAATGTTGGTTCCATAGACATACTCCTTTGTGCATTTCGGTTGTGACTTGTTTAGATTCATTTTCATTGAGGCATTTTAACAGGATGCCAGCAGGATCCCTCCAATACAAGCTCTGGTTTGAAATGCAGAATTTGATAGCCTTCAGCTTAAGAGACCTAGCCTTTGTCTTCTTCACATCTGGTGGACATTCAAAATTTTGCAGAAAATAAATGATGTTTTTATACCAAGGTGAACAGGAGTAGTTTTCAAATACATGTAAACTATCTTGTCTAGGTTGTATGATGGGTGTGTCTGATTAGGTGAATATTTGATGCAATTCCAACATCTTACAGTTTGATTCTGACAACAACTTGGCAAGTCCTTGTCCCTTGATCAGCTTGGTGGGTTTTATGTGCAAGTCATACTCCAATAGTTTGACAATCCACTTCCCTCTTTTTCCCTCACTATCTAGCTGGACCAGAATCTCTTTGACACTACTGATGGGAACAAAGGTTGTTATGCTAGACTGTAAAACATAAAACCTAAAGGCTTGGAGTGCTATGACCAGTGCATAAGCTTGTTTCTCCAATATATCATACTTCAGCTCAACATCTCGGAGGGCTCTGCTGAAAAAGGTTATCGGTTGTTCATGCCCTTCTTCATTTTGTTGCAGTAGCACAACAACAATGGTCTCCTCTAAGGCAAAGGAGAAGATGGAGAAATATTTGGTATAGTTACGGTTGGCTAATACATGGGCTTCAACTAGAGCCTGCTTGATCCTTTGGAATGTTTAATTTTCCTCTAGTGACCATTTTATCATAGCATCTTTATTCAACATGTTAGTGATAGGCTTCAGAATTTCAGCAAAATTTGGCATAAAACGTCCGAGGAAGTTTATCTTACCAATAAAATATTAGATAACCTTTTTATGTATGGGGATATCAATATATTGAATGGAACAAACCCTATTTGGATAAATTTCTATACCTCCTGTTGATATGATGTGGCCCAGGAGCTTTCCTTCTGGCATGGCAAAGTGGGACTTCCTAGGATTCGAAGATATTCCATATCTCCTACATTTCTTGAAAACCTGCTCCAAATGATGCAAATGTTCGTCATCAGACTTGGAGAAAATGGTTATGTCATCCAAGTATATAACCATGTTGGTTACTATTTCCCTTCTTGGGTTGTCTGATTTATTGACCCAGGGTTCATGCCATTCAAGGTTCCAACAAAGCCTCTAAAACTATCAGCCCTCCTGGTAATCCAGAAGGCAACACAACACCCAGAAGGTACTGCGTAGTCTCACCCGAGAGAGATTTAAATGGGTGACTGTAAGACTTATGTGTTTACAACCTAGGAAAAATTAGGGGATAGGGGTTTCTTGATTAAAGCCAGGCACTGTGAGCTGTAAGGTAAACTACTTATCCTTGAAGTCGCATACGTATATTTCATAGTTTAATTCCAACAGAGTATAAACAGATTCATAACAATGTGCTAACTCATTCATCAAGATTAACCATTAATTGTTGAAATAAAGAAGAGACATGCATGAATTGAACACATTACACAATTATTACCATAGTTTACCCCCTCCTGGGCTATGCCCACAAAGATTTGGCTCTTGGCTCTTTTATTATGGAAGTTCTGCATTCCTGGTGCCACGTGCTTACAATTCTCCATAAAACCGGGTAAGATCTATGTGAGGTGAACTAGATCACACCAGGCTCCACAGACTGCACTCTAATCCTCATATCTACCTCCCCTCGTATCTTCTTTGCTCAACATCTTACAAAATCAGTTCATAAAGATAAAAAAACATTAAATATCGCCCACGCTCCTACGTGGTTACAGTCTCCAAAAATTAACTCCAAAGCCTAATCCTCAACAACAATAATAATACTAACGACAACCCAACCCTATATGATACTTTTGTATCTATATTTATACATTTCAGGCTCTTCATCCTTTTATAGAATATTACCAAAATGCTAACCCTTCTTACATTAGGTATTTCTCCCATGTGCATGTTGTTCTTCCTCCATTCGTCACTTTCCTTTGTGCATGCTTTCTTGCATGCATGTGTGCTATTCTTTTGCCAGTTGTTACTTCAGTTTTCTGCATGCTTTCTTTCCCACAATAGTTCTTCTTTCCCCTTCATCCTAGTGCCAACAAACCATAAATTTGTTCTTTTCCCCCACGAAGTCTATTTCCATGTCCCTCTAAAAGGTGGCCCCTGTGTTCATCAGCCCAAAGGGCATCTTGTCACACATGAATGTTCGCCATGGGGTGGTGAATATTTTTTATTATTTATCATCTTCACACACTGCTATCTAGTTATAACAAGAGTATCCATCTAACAAGTAAATTATGTGTTCACCTACCATGGTATTCTGACAAGATTTCACCAAGAGGTATAGAAAGCAAGGGACAAATCCTGGCATGACAGACACATAAAAAAGAAGAGATTTAAGGAGGGAGACCTAGTTCTCCTCTATGAAAACAAGTTCTTGCAACATCCTAGTAAGTTCAAAATTCATTGGCTAGGGACATATGAAGTAAATATTTTCACAGATGGAGGATCTATGCAGCTAAAGGAATTGGGAGGAACAGAACTGAAAGGAATGGTGAATGGTAGTTGATTGAAACTGTATAAGGACAGTCGACCTACTAGCTCTCAATAGTCACAATGCAGTGAGGAAACCATGTATATAGTGTACTATAGTAGATTTTAGGAAACAAAATTGATAAAAAGAAATAAAAGTAGAAAAAGAAGAAAAAGGAAGACAAATGTAAAAAAAGAAGAAAAATACAAAAAGAGGAGGAAGTTGGATAAATGAAAAAACATTGGGAAATGTCGCGCACAGTAGACAAAAAAATCAGTGTGGAAAGAAGTAACAGTTACCACGTGCAGAATATGACTGAAAATAATAAAACACAATGCGCCAGAGAAAAAATCATAGTAGAAACATGTGGCTCACCAAAAAGTTACAGCACATTGGAAAATGGGCCAACAGTTGGAAAAGAAGAAACCAATCATTGGGGTAAAAAGGCGTGAACCGAGAATTTACAAAACTTACGGAAGCATGCGCAAGAATATTTAAAAAAATTATGGCCATCAAAGAAGTGTCTCTGAGAATATTTAGGACATTTATGACACCCCGTATATAACTGAAATGCAGGCCAAAAAACACCCATTGTGAATTTACACGGGGTACCTAGTTATTGGTGTATCTGAGTCTGAAGCACATGATGTAATTCTTCTCCAATTGAGTACCCCATCTATAGTTGGGTTGAAATAATATTTTTCTTGTGTAGTGGTTCTATATARCTGATTTATTTMTTCCAAATCCAAAAAGGTCRCCTCTACAAACCTTTCTCCTTCTRAAGGATCCAATGGTGCAATAACTCTATATTCGTCTGATTCAAAAGTCATTTTCCTTATCTTCAGGTTAATCACAACCTGGTTATCAAATTCCCAATCCAATCCATGTAACACTATGTAAGGTGTTGTTCCATATACTATCTCTATTACTTCAAAATATGCCACAGTGCACACTTCATCCAAATCTATTGTCACACATTTAAGTCTTCCAATTGGTAACACTTTGTGCTGATTTGCTAGTTTCAACTTGACAAGTGAATAGCCTAATATGGGTTCCCCCATACACTTCTATGTATTCATAGGTAATACGTTTACTTCATAGCCTAAATCAAGTATGACATATCCGATGTTGAAATCCCCAATGTTGGCATTTAGCTTGAATTCCCTACTTGTTCTTCTTCTTGTATGGAGATGATTGGTGATTTTCTGCTCTAACTTACATTCTACCTCTGTGTTGCACATTTCTAGCAGATTTTGTAAGACCTTAATGAATGATGGATCATTTAATAACTTAACATAGGATTGCAGAAAATTATTTATGGTACTTACTTTCTCTAAAGGTTGTCCTTTACTGGTGTGATCCATTGAAGATGGCATCTCATACATTGGTGGGTCTTGAGTTTGTTGCACAACTGATGTAGACGCAATGTTCTTCTTGATAATATCATGTCTATCCTTGTTGGCACAGGGGCAGACCTAGGGTTCAACGCTTAACAGAGCACCAACAAAACCTTGACTATTGGTCCTTTCAACAACACCTACGAAGCAGGCGAAGTCTCACCCGAGGTAGAACCAAGGGGTGGTTACAGGACACAGGTGTCTGTAACCAAGCTGAGACATAGATCTATGATACTACCACTTAGCAGGGGTTTTTTTAATGCTTAGGAAGTGACATGCATTAGTTTATTCACATTATTAACATCACTGAACACAATCTAAGATAGATATAGCACAGTAACAACAAAGATTATGCACTTCAAACACTTAACACTTAGCACTGCGAATCAGATCTAGCATTCAACATAAACAAAGCATTTAAGAAAAACATGCATATTCATTACACATTCTAATCTAATCACTAAGCAAAACATATCAGAGATAACATTGCACAAAGAAAACCATAAGACACCAGATATACGTGGTTCACCCTAGTGTGGGGCTACGTCCACCAAACGCTTCGCCTCTTTATTATTATTCTGAATCTTACATTCATTCACTCCTGTGCACTAAGACATAGATTCAAGCTTCACACTGGACAATATATCTGCACACTGAGCACTAGATCCTCCTTCCAAAACTAGGTCAAATGCATGTAGCCAGATCATAGCAATTGCGCCCTCTACAAAATCATAGTCCCGCACATACAAGCCTTTTCACAAAGAAACTCAAACTACTTTCACTTAGATCGAAAACTACAACTTCTGCCATACGTTCTTCTTTATTTATAATTTTACAAACCCTTACAATAATTCCTAAACATGGTAAAACCCATGGGCCGATATCCCATAAACCCATTACAAAAACCCTAGAGAACCCCTTACTGGATCCACATATCCCACAAATAATGGGTGAGATTCGTGATCTTAGCTCTGCCTGGGAGATCCTTCTTTGACCAGCATGTCAAAGTCCAAAAGTGGGTCAAATTTGACCAAGGTTCCCTCAAAACTTGGTCGAGGGACAACAGGCCCCCAACACTCACATGTGACTCATCCCAAGTCACTCAAGTCTAGACAATGCTTCTTTGAAGGCTTCAATATTAACTTGAGTTGCCTCGACTTGCTGCTTCACCTGAGCCTCCTTCTCAGCGAGCTCCTAGATCGTCTTCTCTATAACAGGCCCTTCCATGCATTGTTCTACTATTGCAATCACTTGATCCAAATGTCATCCTTGCCCATCAATCTCTTCGAAGACCTTGCAGGCTTCATCATGCACAGGTTGTATCTTTTGCGTCACTTCCATTACCCTACCCTAGAGGGCAGTGATCTTTTGTTGTACTGTGCGCTACTCCTGGGATCTCTTCATTCTTTCTACCATAGTGAGTAGCCTCATCTACACCTGCATAGAAAATGCATGTTGTTTCACCTCCTATAAATGTGCTTCCATCTTTCTTAGCTCTGGATCCTCGGTGAGGCGTTCATATGTATGTGCACTTATATCACTCAGTTGTTTTCATTTTGATGTGAGGGATATTATCCTTACTATTGTGTTCTTAGCAGTCTCCTCCCTCTGGTCACACACCTCATGCGGGGTGCTCGGTACTGTTTGGGCCTCCAATTCTGTTATCCTAGCATGAAGTTGTTGGAGGGTCTCAATGAGATTCATTATTTGAGCTTCTACCGACTCGTTCCCTTCTTGTGCCAAGCCTGGCATAGAGAGACATGATTTTCTTATGGATTCTTTGAACATGGCTCGCTCTACGAGCAACTGCTCTCTTTTCCTTTTTAGCTTGGATTTTTCCTCTTGGAGCTTTTCCTGAAGCTCTGCTTTCTCTCTTTCCTGGGATGCTACACTTTCTTGTGCTGCTCTTAATTGTGCTAAGACTTCATCTTTCTCCCTTTTCAAGGCTTCTATAGCCTTCTCCTTCTCTTCCTACGCTCTCTGGAAGTGGGCTTCTATTGCATCCGCAATCCTTCATAATTGGGTTGTTTCATCCCCCAATTATGCAGTCTGTGATGAGGAAGCTATAGTGGGTACTATGCGGACCAAAAAAACAACTTGATGTGCTTCATTCAATTCATTCTTGATCCTTCCATATATCTCCTCCTGCTTCTCTCCATATCTCTACAAGATGTCCTTGAAAGCATCCTCCATAGCTCCGCAGACCAGAATGATGTCATCCTCAGTGAGAGTGGCCTCCAAATGGGGCTTATTAGCGCACGTCTTCTTCCTTGTTGAGGGTTTCTTTGGAGAAAAATTCCTCTTCTACGATGTCACTATCGCAATAGGGGGATCTTCATGCAGTGTAGCTTCACCTCTTCCATTCTCTTCTCCCTCATCTCCTCCTTCTTGTCCTTATGCTTCATCTTCTCCTCCACCTGACGAATGAGACCTGTTATCTTCATAAGCATTGTCTTCTTCATCACTCTTTATATCCTAGACTTCCTCCTGCTTTTTCTTCTTCATCATCCCACTAGACTATCCAACATTCTCAACTCATGTCACTATGGGGCTTCCTATGGTCTCAATGTCAGATAATTTTTCATCAGCGACAGGTACAATAAACTCCTCTGGTCATTCCTTTGTAATCTGCTCCATGGCGTCATCCATCAGCTTGTAGTATGTTTGCAATTATTCCTAGTTCTCATCTATGTGTATAATGATGTAGATGAAATGAGGATCTGCGTGGAATTTTTCTATTGGTAAGTTTTGGTGCAGAGTGTGCGGTGTCATGCATGGAAATGATTCGATGGCAACCTTTAATTGATGGTAGTATGCATGAAACACGACATTGGACTGCCATTGCTTCATCATGTCATTGGTGTACCACAGGGTGGAAAACCGAGCGGCCAATGGCTCCGAAGGTTCGATATCTAGAAAGGTGGCTACTTCAGGCATTTTCCAAGTGACAAATACGATCAAAATGATCAACCAACTATAATGGAATTTGTATCCCAAATCATGGGCTTCGCAACAATCCTTCTCTAGCTCATTGACGAGGTAGTTCGCCCAGTTCATCCGCATTCCCTCCACACATTTTCCTGCAAGGTCCACCATGAACCTAGTGACCTATGTGGGGCAGTTCATCCTCACGATCTTGCTAGCTAGGAGTTGGAAAGCAAGACGCACTGTGCCATCCTGTATAGATGCTACCTTTTAACCTCACTTTCCTTTTTCGACTTCTCTGTAAGCTTATTTGATGCGATGTGCCAGGGAATGGTTCAAGGCCTTCCCTGAATAAAACTGTTGAGGGTCAGAACCCTTCACACTTAAGCCTATGATCCGGTTTATCATCACTGGATTCACACTAATCCTTCTATTGAGCCACAAGTATCTTCCAAGATATCAAGATAAGAGGAGTTTAACGCAAGCATTAATGTCCCTGTGGTGACAAAAATGCGGGATCTTCATCACATTTATCACGGTGGGCTACGCCAACCCCTTAATCCATGGTTGTGAGACAAGGTGAGGTTTCTTTCCAGTTGTCTTCGTGATATAGCGGTGGGGCACCAACATGGCGTATTTATTTCGGTATCCTAAATTGAAGTCAATGTTCTTTAATAGCAGGATATGTCCTAACTGACTCCCAACTATGCATATTCCTTTCTGAATGTATGCAGTGAAAACATCGTACTCAAAATCTCGGGGGATATTGTCGCTGTTAACAATGCCAGCGAAAGGTGGGATATACTCAGGTAGGATCGACAAGATCTCCTTCACATTAGCTAGATCACCGCAGTTCTTAATTCGTTGCTCAGCCACGGGGTTAACACAGCCAGAACAACGTCCGGTCAAAGGGGAATCCTGCAGTCCCCTAGTCGATGATTGTTGTAGGTGAATCCCCCTGTGGACAAGTGGATTCCCTCTTGGTCTCTAGACTCCTAAGGCCAAGACAGAAAATTTCTTAACATGGACACTTACATCCTTTTATATCTAATCAAGCTAACATACAAAGGAGAAGAAGAAAGATATGTACCTTATTAACAACGTTTTTCCCTACAAATTCTAGGCTGAGCTTCGATCCTGAGCTCCCTGATAGGTCCTGTAGAACAAACAAAGATATAATGGACTTCCTACTCTACTGAGATTAGCTCAAATATAGATCCATCTATTGCAGACAAACTCATATGGAACAAACATAAGTTTGAAAGAAACAGTCCAAGCATTGATTATTAATGAGAACAAGTAAAATTAATTACAATCCTTTGATGAAGGTGCAACAACTTCTTCCAATTCTCCTTGTCCAACCCCTTTTCTCAAGTAATATCCATTGTTTTCTATATGTTTCCTATGAGATCATAGGTTTCATACCTCTAATCCTTTTCATGTACCTTTCACCATGACACGGCCTCCTTATATAACCTTGGAGAGGCTCAACCACTTGAGAGATCTTTGGGATAAGTTGATTATTCTTGTCCTTTAGTTGAGTATCTTCCCTAAGATCATGCCTTGACCATCTATTCGAATCCAACCACCTTCAGAAATTGAGGGATTCTTCCTTGATTTGTCTCAACAAACCCAAAATTTGCTTAGAAAAGGGTAGCGCTCCCCCAAAAGGGTGCATAGGGTTCTCAAACACTCCCCCAAAGAGGTCCAAGGAGCACTAGCACTCCTTGACAGTGGGTAGGGGAGTGCTCCTCTCCAAAATCCATTTTTTAGTGGTTCTTTCAGTGGCAAAAGGTTTGTACTCCCTGCCAACTGATTTCTCTTCTTCATAACTAGTCTTTGAGGTGTATTAATTGTTCTTATGATGTCGTTAGAGGCAAGACATAGGAAAGATGGCAGTATGATGTTTGTGAAACTTGCAACACTTGTGGTCAATATGAGACACTTGCAAACAAGATGTGACGCTTACAACACTTGTAATGATGACACTTGCAACACTATTGAAGTGAGTAATTTTGATGTGTAACAGATTTCCCCCCAAAGTATGAAGTTAGAAGATGATGATGACTAAAGTACTTTGTAGACTTTTTCAAAAAAGGGTATGGATGCAGAGAGGCTGAAAAAATCTGCACATAACCATCAAACAAATATTATGACATGTTTCAAACCCAATGCAGGCATACCTATGCTTGAGTGATAAAGACTTTTTAGGTATGGTCGCCATAAAATACATTGCAGATCCATAATTATATTGAAAAAATTTATAACCAGTGAAGATACAATGTGGATATATATTCCTCTGACCTTAACTGATCATATCCACAAAGAATACATAGTGGATATACGAGATGACAAGACATAGCCACGACCAATACAAAGTGGATCTATGTAACAATATATGTGTCATAGTTCAAAAGAACTCCTTCGCAACCTAGGCAAAGTATGTACAGAAGTGATGACACTCAACCCAGGGTCTTCTTACCGATCCTGATGTAGTATGAATCTAACCATGCGAATAGATGTCCTGATGTTGAACATGGAAGAAACCACTTGATTACTGGTCAATGAGGTAAATCGTTAATAGGCACGAGGGAGATCACCATTGATGTCAATGATTCCCAAGGTACTCTAGTACATTCCAATGAATGTGAATGGATGAGATGAAGTTGAACATCTGTGGAATCATACAATCAGAGGTCAATGATGTAAACCCATTTTTGAACACGAGGAGGCCTGCCATTGAGGCATGCAGGTCCCAAGGTACTAACAAATTTCTAAGTCTAGTTCCCGAATAATGTGTTGAAGTTGACAGGAATAGACTCGTCGAAGGAGAGCCTTGATGTATCCCCCATCAATGACACGGAATGGTCATAGATATTTAATTGGTAGATCAAATGAACATGGAATGAAATGGTTATTGAAACAAGATATTTGTGATGGCTGACTCTCGAGGCAGATACTTCCCTTGAACACTGAGGCACAATAGCAGAAACTTAACATGGACCAAAACTTGATGATTCAGTGGATGTTTTGACTTTCTTCAGGTGACCCAAAGGAGTAAAAGAAACCTAGAGGATTAACACAGTGCAGAGGTTCAGTGGATTAAAATGCGTACAAAGACAAAGTGCCATGTTCAAGGGCGATCATAAGAGTTACTGGTAGTGTTATCAAAAATTGCTTGGCTTTCTTCCTTCAATTTTTCCCCCATATAGATAGACAAGTACCTCTTTTTAATTTAATGAGCTCGAGGGGGGTAACACATGCTTGATATGACTCACCTTCAGTAAGTCCCTCTTCCTTTGTTTAACGAACTAGAAGAAGTAAGGTTTCGATCCCATATGATCCCTTCAATGTATGATTGTTTAACAAGTCCAGAGAAGGTAAACTCGGTGGTTTTTCATATTTAGAGAGTCTAAAAACAACTTAAATACAACTCCAATGTTGTCCTTTTTCGTAATGTTAGTCTCGCGAGGCCAAAAAAGAGATAAATTATCACTCGCAAGATGCCCTTTCAAACCTTTTAACGAGTGGGAAAGGAAGCAATATCACTCGACAATATTTTCATGTTTAGAGAGTCTAAAAAGAGTTTAAAGAAGACTCCAAGGGGTTCTTTTTTCATATATCCATGCGAGTCCGAAAAAGTGATAAAAGTCTACTCGGTTACATTCCCATGTTTTTTCGAGCACGAGAAAGAACAAAGACTAAGCTTGGTATGCCCCCAACTTGAAAGCTAGTGGATTAACTCCAGAATGATCATCAAATGATAGAGAGATGCCCTCCAAGCTTCAATTCATTCACCGACTTTGAGGTTGTCACCAATTTCTCTACTAGATGGAGAAAAAGGATAAGGGTGGATGAAATGAAGGTTCAAAAGAGGTGTTTGTTTCATTTTTTAACGAGCTTGACACAAGAAAATAACTATTCTTAGGGCTCTGAGTTCAATCCCTAGATTGTTGTTTCATTTTTTAACGAGATTGCTACAGAGAGGAAAACTATGCTCAAATCCTCTGTTTCATTTTTTAACGAGCTTGCCACAGAGAAGAGAAACTATGATCATGACCTCTATTTCATTTTTTAATGAGCTTGTCACAGAGAGGAAAAACTATGCTCGTGACCTCTGTTTCATTTTTTAACGAGATTTCCACAGAGAAGAGAAATTGTGCTCATGGACTCTTCTTGATCATGTCTTCCAAGAGAATAATGCTCTTGAAGGACACCATGTCAAGGGGAAAAACTTGGTCATGGCTTCCAAGAGATCTTCACTAGATGGAAGAAAATCATTCTAGAAAGAACACATGTCGAGGGTTGCGACAGGGGTAAGGAGATCAGGCTCCAATAGCCCTATAAAAGAGATCACCATGTCAACTACCAGATCCAAATCATCAGAAGTTGAAGTCATGGGAGACTATGAAAAATCAACATCAGGACTAAGTCACACGGTGTCACCTAGTGCATCAAATTCTAATGGACTAGGTACAATCCAAGGGTCAGATGATTCCAAAGATTGATAAGACGCAGTCGAAATCATATCAATGCTGGAATTATGATGTGTAGTCGGTGGAATTGGTGTAGGGAAGGTACCCATAAGGCTAGAATATTTCAACAAGCCAACACCAACGCTTTCGTACATGATCTTGTGGTGTCCCAAGAAAGGAATGTTGTTGGTAGAAGAAGCATGAGCTTCAGTCATGCAGAAATCTAACTGATCATTAGTGACAATTTTTCCCTGATGAGGAAATTCTACACATCGAAACACTGACGAGGCAACGACAATCATAGCATAAAACCAACTTCTTCCAAGTAACAAGTTGTAATCGAGGGGAGCATCGACCACCTCGACATCAACAATGATAGTTTTTCCACCCAATTGGATGGGCAGGGACTGTAAAATCCCATGGGGATGAAAACCTCGCCCATCGAATGCGCATAACATTGTTGGGGATTTGTTAAGTGTGGGTAATTTTAAAATTTTCCAACATCATAAAGACATGACACAAGTTGAGGCTCCCTCATCCAAAATAGTTTGGTGGATTTGTTGATTGTGAACAACAACATCAACTTGGAAAGAAAGTTGGTGGGAGAGTTGAGATGTATAATTGTCCAGGTTAAACATGATATGGTTGGACTACTAAGGATCAACAACACCAATAGTGGCCAAGAGCATTCTACGTTGACTGGGGCAGTGCTGTAGAACTTCTAATGCAGACATAGCACACGGTGCTTGAGCCAAATCTTCAACAATGTTGTAGTTTTGGGTGGAACGTGAACTAGTATTAAAGGTAGATTTACAAATAGCTCTCTTAGGAGGGTGTAAGATACAGTCGAACGTAGGTTTCTCAATCCAAAGTGGTCCAAATGAAGGATTAACTGATGGAGGACTAACGAAGGATGGTGATGAATCCGATAAAGTACCGGTACCGTTAGTGACTTTTCCTTTGTTAGGGTTACCTGGTGTGTCGTATGTCTTAGAGCGAGTGGTCAAATTAATCCCATTAAACATATAAATATGTGCACTTGTCAAGGCCTCATCATGAGGATGGCTAGAACTGCCCCCAAGAGAGGGGGTTTGAGCAACCATGGATTGTTGTTGTGGAAAAGGTTGAGTAAGCACGGCGGGTTGTGAATTTCCTTGGAAACGTTTGGTCACTTCATTGCGATGTGGAAAGTCTCGAGTGTAGTGATCGTCACCACAAATGATACACGGGAATTTTAGTTTCCGTTGTGGTTTCTTTTTGGTAGCAGGTGTTTGAGCTTGATTTTTAAGTTGTTTATTGTTATTGGTATTTTTTGATTTATTTTTTGTCTTCTTCTTACCTTTGGATTGTTGTGAAGGGGCAAATTGAATTGCATTCACTTCAGAGATCTGAGTTTGGGGGGAGGTAGAGGAGAGTGTGGTCGACTGGGAAGTGGATTGAGTTTTGACAGAACCAATAACATCGTCTGCATGAGATGAGGATGACGGCTTAGATGGATCGACATTAGGTCGAGAAGCGTTTGAAGGAAAATCATACAAAGTACCATATTGTGAATAAACCAAATCTAAGTACTGATCCTGAGCAATGGTTTCTTCCTTGGTGACTACACCACCCATAGCAACATCGCGAGTGATCGGGGGTAAAAGTGATTTAGTAAACCACTCCACCAATAATATGTCAAGAATGATTACCTTGATCATCCTTCATCATCGTCTCCACTCATGGATATGGTCAGATATATGCACGGATTCATTTTGATGAAGGGAGGTCAAGAGTTCAGTACCCATCTCGCAGGGAATAGGTAGTTTAAAGTGTGTGAGGAAAGACATGGAAAGGGAGTTGAAATCATGAAAAGTAGCACGTGGTAGTTCAATATACCACTTTGTTGTTGAGCCCGTAAGTGTTTGCTGGAAAAGATGCAAACATATAGAATCATCCATGAGGGAGTTTGATGAACACCACAAATGGAAAGTCATCACATGGTTATTTGGATCTTCTCTATATTTTCCATCAAATTTCGGAATATCAGAAGGAAGTTTAGCTGGAATAACTGGCCAAACGGGTGAATGAAAAATAATATCATTGGTTAACTGAGACAAGTCTGGAAGATACAGATTCGCAAGGAAAGGTATTTGTCGGTTAATTTGTGGATGATACTAGTGTGTCATAGGAACACCAGTAGGACCATAAACTAAGTTAGGTGGATAATTGTAACCAGTAAGTCCTCCTACATACGGTTGTTGCTGACAAGGATAAGTAGGATTCGATGATGGCTGAGAAGCATTTGGATAACCTGGTGGGTTCTCAGAATTGTAAGTCAAGTGATTTTATTTCCCATAAAGAAAATGAACATTGTGCCCTTGAGGAGGGTAAGGAGTAGATCCTAGAGGTGGATACACCCTAGGATTGTGAAGGGTTTCCAATAGATGAAGGTTTCCCCCCTTCCAGCGGTGGATTAACGATCAGGGTATGACTGGCAAAGGGAGGTTTCCCTCCGAGAAGAACATGAAAAGGGGGTTGTCCCCCAAGAGGGGTAGACCCTCCATAGGATGATGGTATTATAGGAGGGATAGGTCTGCTAGATGGTGGTTTCCCTCCAGTTGGTTGTATTTGGTTGGAAAGGGTCTCCATTCTCAGGTGAAAAGATGTCCCAACAAGATCATGCAGAACATGTGGAGCTGTAGGGTGAAAGTTTGTAAAAGTGGGGGTAGAGATCAAAGTGCCTTGGGAATGAGTCGAGGTGATGAGTCTAGCATTAGGATAGACTTGTGCTGATGCAACAGTAGAGTTAATGACTTGATCGATGGGGTGATTCATAGTTTGACCAAATGGCCTACTTTCAATAGGAGGGTCATGAGGATTAAAGGGTGGTCAAAAGGATTCAAAATGATCATGGAGATCGCGTCCTGATGAAATCCTCCATACAGAATGAGAAGGTGTGGGATTTATATCTACTACAGTGGTAGGATGAACAAGATTCCTATACTCATCACCAAAGGTTGGTTCTTTGGATCCCATATATCTTTCGATAAAATCTCTCACAGGTAACTATGGGACCTCTTCTCCTATGACATTCCCAAGGGAGTCTAAACAAAGCAAAAGTGGTTTGAGAGGAATTGTTGACACACACATAGTGTGAGGAGTGGGATTCTCAACCGTAACCAAAGCACCTTCTGAATTATCTAACGGAGGAGCAACAACACTCCCAGTGTCAGATTGATTTTCTACCTCTCCATTGTAGTTGTCTTATGGAGGGTTAGGAGGTAAGGGTTGGTAGCCTTCCGAAGATATCCCTTGCCTCATATGCGATCGACGAAGACATTTATTGTCTACAGACTTAATTTTGGAGAATAACAATACACACTGAAAATCTAGGGCCAACTAACAAAAAGACACAACATAGGCTAATAAAATTTAGGAATCAAAACCAAGCAAACAAAACTTCTCTCGATGATTGTACTAGTTAGTGATGAAATCCAACATCGTGTGACCAAGTCAAGAAGGGGTTACGATATGGTGGAACATTTACAATGGTGACCTGCTTAATGGACTTTCACCTTGGTGCAAGCTTCCACACAATAATTGTGGATTTATCCTCCAAGGAGCCCAAGTGAGTTTGACCAATGTATGTTTCAGGTACAGTGAGACTTCCCTTCACTAGCACCTCATGTAAGTACCTAAAGATTATGGCAACTAAGGACACCAACTCGCAGTCAGCCCTTGGGAAAGTACAGTCAACAATCTGATCTGAACGTATGGGTAGGATAACAAGTCCAAAATCAACTCGAGAGACTCCCATACATAATCGTGGGTGTTATCACTGAAATTTTGTCTGCACATGGCGACAAGAACTCAGCATCCTCACACAGGAATGAAGTCATTCATGGAACTGAATTAATTTCACACCATTGCAAAAGGGTCAAAAACTATACAAAGTAACCAAAAATTGAAGGGCGCTCTACAGAACTTGGGTGCATGCGCATATGCGTGGAACAACAACGTACCATGCGCACATACGCGCACGATGCACGGCTGTTGGCGCAGAAACCCGTGCACCTGCTAAACGATGCATTTATTGAAATTGGTCGGCCTCCCAACCACTAATGGATCAGCTCCCAAGCTTATTTGACCCCAAATCTGAGCTGAATCCACATGGTAGGCTGGTCAAAGACCTAATTGAGCCCTAAAGAGCCCCTTTTTACACCTCAAAGGAGTTACATAATCACCCAATGCCATGCTATAAAAAGCATGAAGAAACATCATTTTCTCAAGGAATTTCATGTAATGTTATGCTGCTTAGATTGTTTTAAGGACTCACTCCTTGACAATAACACATTAGCACCATTTCATTGAGCTATCCACCTTTCTGTTGAGTGGATGAGCTAGGAGTTCTTTCACCATCATTCTCATTTTCTTATTGTAAGGAGAGCAAGTTTGTGAGGGCCTCAAGAGCCTTCCATTGGAGAAAGAAGGGACTCAAGTCCCCTTTCTTCATTGTGCTTTGGATTTTATCAATTGATCAGCCTAAAAACATTGGTGATATTGGTCTATTGTGTTTTTTATTTTCTTTTCCATATTCTCATAGTTTTAGTTTGTTTTAATTTAGTTCTATCTTATAGTTTTGTCATTCTCTTTCTAACTCTTTCCTCTACAACTGTCATGCTCAGCAAGACCCAACTGGGTATGTAAGCACCCTTTATTTTCTCACCAAGTGATGAATTGGGTGCAAACAGATTGGTGACCGTACTAAGGAGAAGGTATCAATTCCTCCCTCTTTTGGGCTTATTTTTCTTTCCTTTTGATTTCATTAACTTGCAGGTGCACAAACCAGCCTTTGCCGACCTTCTAACCAGTCAATTCACAAGAGATTTGAGAGAAATCCATCCGGATTGTTCTTCTCGATCGTTTTTCACAGGAGCGCGGATATTCCACCCCACAGGCGCGCATCGTGCGCGCATGCGCCTGCACAACAGTGTCTTCCTGCGTGCATGCGCTTTCTCTCTTAATTCTGTCAGTGCGTAGGAGCCATATGCACCTCTGTCCACACTAGGGGCCGCGCATCTGAAATAAAATTTACATTGTAAGGTCTTGGATGTGGGGAAAATCATTTTCCATCTTAAGAATGATGTTATGCATGCTCTAAATACTGCACCACTTAGACCCCTCAACTTATAAAGGGGATAGTCAAACAAACATAGGCACTTAAGTGGATAAAAATCAATTTCCCTTATTTGCTTTTCGCCACGTGGATGGCTTTATTTGATTTATAAATCTAATGAGAACATCAATTTTAATCACATCTAAACTCACATTTTGAGACTCGAAGTTGAAAGTAACAATCTTGAGTATGCTCTTCTCTTGCGCCATCAAGAGATCTTGAGAACCAGAAAAGGATTGCGAAAACAATCTCATCTCCCTTAACAAAATTTCAAAACCTTTAGGAGAGGAAAAAGGCCCTTTTGGGACCCCTCTTAGTTTCATTTTTCAAACATATCTTAAAT
>JASDQU010374393.1:201811-213746 GCA_032191745.1 Picea mariana | reverse complement strand
AAACCCCATGGAGGTCCGAACTAATCATCTCCCCATATGTACCTGTCTATATATGGAACACTCATCATTGTAATACTACATCTAGAATATCTCATATGAAGAAAAACAACATGGTATCAAAGCAAAAACGAGCCTGACTCTTTTGCGGAAGGGCCCAGGAAAATGGTAGATAGATTGAGTGGATTGTTGCAATGTGTTTGCAGTAGTGTGTTGGTTGTCCAAAGGAAATGAGGGTACCTATACATCTCTTGTGAGACTGCAAGAATGCAATTGGAGAGAGAAGGCCAAACCTATGTATGGGGCACCAGACGCACACAATGCATGAGAATAATCATGTGATAAATCATTCGTTGTTTATGACTTTCTCAGTCCTTGGATTGTTACTGGATCTGTTAGAGACTTATATTATACTGTCTCAACTATTTTTTAAAATTCATCTGTTGATTCCTTCAATTCGAACGAAGCCAACAACTGTAACATATATGAATAGTTTATCGGAAAATGATCAAGCAAAGAAACCATTGCATGGACCTTCAAATGGAAAAAATAAAAACAACCTATCTATTTCAATGAGTATGGCAACTGTCAAACATGGTATCTTCCAATTGTCCAATTTAGATATTCCTCTTCTACCCCCTTGGGTGTCAGTTGGGTCATTGGAAAGTGAACGTTTACAATGTATCCATGGATAAGGTGTTCTATGAGTCTATTTCTCTTGCATGACACTGACATAATGTCTCTATGGTAGTTTGAATTATGTTACATGGGATATGCAATATCAAATTTATAAATATTTTCTGTATTTATGCAAAGAGAGAAAGTTGGATTGAGATATTATTATGTTGTGGGAGAGGTGCATTCTAAGGCTATAATGGAAGTGGCGAGCAGAATTAGTGGCTCCCCAGAAAATGTGACTCCCTTATCCTCTGCATCTATGCTTCAACAATGCTCAACTCTATGCCCCTTTGCATGGACATGACTCCGATCACTCCTTCCCTATCGCTTGTAGCCATCCTTGGATACACCTAATCTTCTTAGATGATAAAATTCGTTAAGAGGACTTGTGACCAAGTAGAAATGATTTCTAATCTAATTTTTTTATGAGTGCTTGAGCCTATTTTGAATCACTCTGATAATCAAAGTTGTGTAATACTATCAGTGAATCTATTTTCTCATGACAAGTCAAAGCATGGTTGGTGTGGCAATAGTTGTTTTGGACCAGATTTCTCCTAGAAAGAGGGAGCCAATTGGCACATGCAGAGATGAAGACATGGAAGGAAATAAATTCCAACATGATATCAAGGAGATACATTGACAAACATGATGCTTAGAGATAGGAAGTCTCTAGGAGAAATGTACCTCCCAAGATGGGACCATGCCAAATAGTAGAGAAAGTTCTAGTGATCATGGGTACATCAAGTCAAGATTGATTGTAGCACAACTATGGTGATAGATCCAAGTATATGAGGTGGTACTACATCCATAGGGAGCATAGATTGAGTTACCACCAGAGAAGGAGGAATATCTACCTTCAATGATCCAAAAAGATCTTTTAAAGACCATGGTTGAGTTTTAAAGCATGAGTTCATTAACCATTTAAGAAATTGATGAAAGAGGAAGAATTAATGATGTAACATGGCAGCCATAATAAGATATACATATCTAGAAATAAGCACAAGAATCAACAAACCATAACAAAAAAAATTGTTAACGGAGTTCGATAATTTCGCCTACGTATTCGGGCCTTTGTCTCATTGGGTGAGGCTTTCTTATTTCTCTTCAAAGCTTCAAAATTACATCATGAAAATTTAAAATGGATTACAAACTAATCTGGATGTGTTCTGCTAGATCTCAAGAACCCAAAACAACTGACGGCACTGAAAATGGATGAACGAAGCTCCCAGAAATGGCCCGCAATGTTGCTCTCCTCAATGGCTTCCTTGCATAAAAATGGCTTTGGCTTTACAATTATTCAACATTTTTCCTCTTCTGAACCTATCTAAGGTTTCCAAAAACCTCTGGTTTATATAGGCTTGAAGTCGGTAACAAAATCTCAACTGCCCCCCAATATTTGGCCTCAAAAAGAGCTCCAGATCCTCCAATAATGGCCAAAATATCCCAAAACATGTTGAATTAACAATAAAAATCTTATTCTATGGTCAAAAAACACAAAAATTGACAAAATGTGCCATATGCGACAGATCCATGTGTCCACAAGCTAAAAGTTATGCATTGGCCCCTTGATTCCTGGCCCTGGTCATGTGGCTATGGCCCATGTGGCCACAACCTATACCTCCACATGCCCACATCTGTTGTAGCCCTTGGTTCCTAGTGCATGGTCACGCACTTTGTTCAGTGGGCTAGCCCAATCGACTAGGCGCTATCCCCACAAATCCGTGCCAAACATCAAAGGAGTGAGTCATATGGAAAATACAGGTGATCGAGGGCTAGGCTCCATTAAAATTCACACCAAACAATATATCAACAGGTCATATAATAATGGTCATGTGGAAAAGCGTTGGGGTTGGGGCTTATCCTTGGCCCTATTCTCTGCCAAACAAACATTAACCAAAATTTAAATGTTTTATTCAAACATAAGGTATTAAGAACTACTGTGGGTGGGATGGTAGCCCGACCTTGCCAAAGCGCTCTGCTCAGACTAGAGGTCATGGGATCAACTCCTTTGGATTCCATAAAAAATGTCCACACTAACCAATGGAGGGGTGCCATGTGGCAGCCCGTGACTGGGCCACGTGGCACCATAACACTTTCCCTCATAAATGACACGTGTCAACATCCAATTCACCCACCTGTCTGCCAGAGTGTCTGCCCTGTCATCATGCCAACTCACTACCACATCACTGTACAGACGTATGACCTGTACGATCAGCTTCCACGTCAACACTATACATATTATACAGTCGGCAAATTTTTTTCCTGTTTGGAAAAATGAACAGAACACGATATCTTTTGCATACGGTGTCTGTTTGAGCCCGTTCAAGTTGTGTTGGGTTCGTAACGATGAGGTATACACACACATCCGTTTTAAAGTGATTCTGAGCCTTCCTGGATACATTTTGGTTCCTGGATCCATTTTGGATCACACCTCCCCACTAAGACCTTTTGGTCCTCCAAAAGGTTACTAACCAGTCATCAAGTGCAGGATAGGCCACCCCACTTGTTATCTGTCTTTAAACTCTGTCATGTGCACCTGTCTCATCAAGATCAATTGTAAAACAACCATGAAAACTGACAACATATTGTTATCCATTTGTACTTGGACACATCTTACTGAAGCCACTATCATGCATGTTGACAACATTAGAAATGATAACATCAGAAATATGACTACAAATGGGCTAATCTGTTTGTAATACTTGCATGACATTAGCTTATCTTGAAGAAAAGTATGATTGAACTTCCATTCTACAATCATCTCATGTTCTTGCTTAATATCAATCACTTGCTTTGGGACAATTATAGGTGTGTTTCTTGCATGAGATTCCTTCCTTAATAGTTCCATTGTTTGAAGAGATTGTTTTGATTTTAAGTGATGAGCATGTACAACATATTCCTTGCCTGCTTTGGTTAAGTGATATTGATTGTGTTCCCTGTAGAATATTTCTTTGCAATCATACAAATAAGGACTTCCTAAAACCATTTCACACGTTAACTCATCCACAAACTTAGATAAAATTTCAAACTTTAAAGTGCATTGCTTTGTTATATGCAATTTATGATTGTTTCTTATCCGTTTAAGTGAGTAAGGTTTATAATGCATCTGATTGTTTAATCCCAATTGTTTAACCACTTCCTTTGAAATAAATTTAGATTGAGATCCACTATCTATTAATGTGTCGACCTTAGTGTACCTCATTATGACCCTTATGTGAAACAATTTACTTCTAGAATCATATCCATCACCAATTTTACTTGTCAAACCAACTGTTGTGATTTTAGATTCATCACCAGAATCCGATCCCAAGTCTATTGGTCGTGATGTTGCTGCAAATGTTTGCCTCCCTTTTTTTCGCTTTGAACCACTTCTGTCTCTTCTCGGGATGCAATTTCTAGCAATGGTCATCATCATGCCCTTCTTTCTTGCAATGCTTGCAAGAGAGCTTATCTTCCTTTCTTGCCATTGAATTTGCTTTCTTTCCATTCCACTTCCTTTTGTCCTCTTTTCTTGAAGACAATTCCCCTGATACACCAACTCATGTTTTCTCTGCCTCAATGTATGTCTCTTAAACAAAAACCTCATCAAGATTAATAGGTCCAAACATAAATATAGCGTTACGAATATGTGCAATTAAACCTCCTATATACTTCATAAGAGTTTCTTGGGTATGTAATGGAATGTCTAACATTAATTCCATCTTACGAAATTCAACTATGTATTCTTGCACTGTTTGTCCCTTTCTTAGTTTAAGACCTTGCCATTCAATTAAATTCTTCTCTTTATAACCCAAAGGATAACATTGTTTTCTAAGTGTAGAAACAAAAACTTGCCATGATGGAAATACATTACCCACTTGTTGCGTACCATTTTGCAACTTACTTTGCCACCAGATGAGTGTTGTGCCTGTAAGTCAAAGCAATGCCAATTTGATTTGAGTTGACTCATCCTTGATTTGTTTCACACTGCAATAAACTTCCATTCGTCTGATCCATTTATCAAGCCTTTCTGCATTGACTTCACCATCATACATTAGTAGTTCAAACTTCACATCAAGCTTAAGTAAATACATGTTATGTTTATGTTTATGGGAATGTTTTCTTGCGGTGGATTTTGAACTTGTACTTGAAGAAGAAGAAGTTGATGGAGAAGAAGGAGGTGAAGGAGGATTTTTAGGAGGATCCTCTCCTTCTTCACTTTTGGCTTTTGAAGATTCACCTAGAATCGGTCTCTTCCACTCCAAGTAATCATCATATAGAACCTTCACCATCTCTGACATGGCGAAGAAAGTCTTTTGAAACTCTTTCTCCTCATGAGAAAGTCCCTCTTCGGATGCCATCTTCTCACTTTGAGAAGTTCTCTTTCTCGATCCAATATTAGGATTCTCTTCAACAAGATCGCCTTCACCACAATTCAAATTTTCCTTGGTAATCATGCAAACTCAAAAACCAACCATCAACCTGCTCTGATACCACTTGATCTGGAAATATCTTTTAAAGACTATGGTTGAGTTTTAAAGCATGAGTTCATTAACCATTTAAGAAATTGATGAAAGAGGAAGAATTAATGATGTAACATGGAAGCCATAATAAGATATACAGATCTGGAAATAAGCATAAGAATCAACAAACCATAACAACAAAAGGTTTTAATAGAGTTCAACAATATTGCCTACATCTCCGAGACTTTATCTTAGTAGGTAAGGATTTATTATTTCTCTTCAAATATTCAAAAGTACATCATAAAAATGTCAAATGGATTACAAAATGATATGGATGTGTTCTTCTAGATCTCAAGAACCCAACACAATTCACAGCACTAAAAACGGATGAACGAATCTCCTAGAAATGGCCCGCAAAGTTGCTCTCCTCAATGGATTCCCTGCATAAAAATGGATTTGGATTTACAATTATTCAAAATTTCTCTTTTTTTGAACCTATCCAAGGCTGCCAAAAACCTCTGGTTTATATAGTCTTGAAGTTAGCAACAAAATCCCAACTCCCCCCTAAGATCTGGCCTAAAAAAGAGCTCCAGATCCTCCAATAATGGCCAAAAATCTCCCAAAATAGGCTGAATTAACCATAAAAATCTTATTCTTTGGTCAAAATAAAAAAAAAAAAATTGACAAAATGCAGGGTGCAACCCCCAAATTCTGAGATCTTGGCCATATGGCACAGATCCATGTGTCTAGAAGTTGTGCGTTGGCCCCTTGATTACTGGACCTGTTCATGTGGTTATGGCCCATGTGGCCACAACCTATACCTCCATGCGCCCACATCTGTTGTAGCCCATGGTTCCTAGTGCCTGGTCACACACCTTGGTCGGCGGGCTAGACTGGCCAACCAGGCGTTATCCCACAAATCTGTGTCAAACATCAAAGGAGTGGGTCATATGGCGAATACACGTGATCAATGGCTAGGCTCCATTAAAATTTGCGCCAAATGGTATATCAACGTGTCATGTGGTAATGGTCATGTGGAAAAGTGTCAGGGTTGGGGCCTAGCTTTGGCCCTATTCTCCGTCAAACAAACATTAACCAAAGTTTAAATGTTTTATTCAAACACAAGGTATTAACAACTACCATGGGTGGGCTGGTAGCCTGACCCTGCCAAAGTGCTCTGCCCGGAACGAAGGTCACGGGATCAACTCCTATGGAGTCCATAAAAAATTTCCACACTAACCAATGGAGGGGTGCCACATGGCAGCCCATGACTGGGCCACGTGGCACCATAACACTTTCCCTCATAGCTGACATGTGTCAACATCCAATTTTCCCACCTATCTGCCAGCGTGTATGCCTTATTATCATGCCAAATCAATGCCACATCACTGGATGACCTGTACGCTCAACTGCCACATCAACACTATATGGACTATATAGTCAACAAAAAATTTGCATGTTTGGGAAAACAAATAGAACGTGATATCTTTTTCATACGGTGTTCGTTTGAGCCCATTCAAGTTGCGTTGAGTTCGTAACGACGAGACCTACGCACATGTCCATTTTGAAGTGATTCTTAGCACTTTTATTTTTAGGCCTTCTTGGACCCATTTTGGTTCCTGGATCCATTTTGGATCATTCAATGTCATAGGGAGTAGAGACATAGGAGGAGTCACCTCCAACTCTATGGGGAGTGTTGATGTTTGAGGCAACATCATTAGAAATTCTCCCCGGAGGGTCCTGTATGGAATAGTAGGGGGGAACGTAGACTTCATCTTGACATGCCTTAGATGTCCAGATGAAGGAACCAAAGCATTGGTTTCACAAGGAATCCTCGATATTTCTAGCGAGACATTGGTTCCATGATGAAACATCGATATGTCTTAGACATTGGTATCATGAGGAAACCTCTATATGTCAAATATGGTCCAAGATGACATTACCTTTTAGAGGGAGAAAATTGAGCCTATTGATCAAATTGATCATGTTGATCCTATAGCTCCAATTAATGTTCCCAGAGATATTACAATAGGTCAGAAAATAAATACATGGGATCGTCAGACTCTACAGGAGGAAGAAGGACATGCAACTCCTCGTGGTACCTTTTGAGTGAGCAAGAGACCTTAGATATATTCATGTTATGTCATAGATATGAGCCACATCATTCATTTTTAGCCTTCCTATTATGAGGAGGAAACTAGTCATTCAGTATGGAGAGATGTCATGATGGAGGATTATCATTCCATCACAAAGAATGATGTGTGGGATATTGTTTCAAGACATGAGGGGAAGTCTATACTGACTTCCAAATGGATCTATAGGATCAAATACCCATTTGACGGGTATTGGTTGTGGAGCTTGATTATCTTCCTAATTCAAAGGTTTGTTTCAGTCATGCTTGGACCCCATGTGGGGGGGCTTGCCCCCCACAACTGTTTCCAAGGGGGTCCAGGGGGGCGCCAGCGAAAATTTTTCTAGCCCCCCCCTAGCAGGGGATTCGGGGGGAGTTCCCCCAAAGGAAAATTTTGGGGAAAAATTGCCTTGTAAAATATTGTAATTTCATAGTCAATCTAGACCGCTCATTATAAGGTCACAGGTCTGATGGTAGAAGTTATTTTATGAATTTTTTCCTTAGAAGGAAACTCTGTTTTATGAGGGAATTGTATTGTGGCTATGTATTATCACAAATATTGTATTCTGAGAGAGGATACTATGAAAGAAAGAAGAGGAAGTTACATTGGGTGTGTTGTAGGTTGTATCCCTTCATTTTGTTGGATAATAAAAAGGAAGGACCTACAAATTTCTCTGGTGGACATAGCCCACACTAGGTGAACCACGTATATCTGTGTCCCTATTGTATTGTGTATAATTTGTGTTTTATTTCCGCATTTTTTTTTATTTTATTTCTCTATGATACTATTTTTCTAACAACTGGTATCAGAGAAAAAGGTAACTCACAGGAAAAGAGGATTCTTGGTTTGAGTGGGAGCAATGGCAGAAGATGGAAAGTTTAGGGTCGAGAAATTTAACGATCAAAACTAACAGTTATGGAAGATGCATATGGGAATTATTTATATTAGAAGGATATATTCCTACCATTGGGTTGAATAGAAAAGAAGCCAACGACCATGAAGGACGAAGAATCGGAGGTTCTTGACATAAAGGCACTAGGAAGGATACGACTGAGCATAGGAGCATTGGTGGCTTTCAATATTTCAAAAGAAAAGACAACGAAGGAATTGATGGATGCATTGAATAAACTGTATGAAAAAACATCGGTGTCCAATAAGGTATTTCTAATGAAGAGATTATTTAATATGAATATGTCAGAAGGTGGGTATGTTGCAGATCATTTAAATGAAATTAATACGGTTACTAATCAACTAAGTTCTGTAAAATTGGACTTTGATGATGAGGTTAGGGCTCTTGTAATGTTGTGCTCATTTCCAGAAAGATGAACGGCTTGGTCATGGTTGTAAGTAACTCTGTCTCTGGTTCAAACACTCTAAAATTTGATGATGTTATTGGTGTTATCCTTAGAGAGGAAATGCGATAGAAAATCACAGGTGAGACATTAGGCAATACGTTAAACATGGAGAACAAGGGAAGACAAAAGGATAGAGGAAAGGGCTTAGCGAACTGCATAAATTCTATGAAGGGAAGATCCAAATATAGGCTAGGAAAGATAGAGTGTTTGAATTGTGGGAAGAAAGGACATATGAAGAAATACTGCAGAGCTCCAAAGAAACAAAGAGATGGACAACAAGAGAAAAATCAGGAAGTAAATGTAATAGGTGACGTGTTACAAGATGCTTTGATTCTTTCTGTAGACAATATTTTTGAGTCTTGGGTAATAGATTCAGAGGCTTCATTTCATGCCACACCCTATAAGAAACATTTTCTATATTATGTTCAAGGTGATTTTTTACAGGTTCATTTGGGTGATTATGCACCATGCAAAATTGTTGGAATGGATAAGGTACAAATAAAGAAAAAGAATGGAAACCAATGGTTGTTGAAAGAAGTAAGACATGTTCCATATATAAGGAAAAGTCTAATTTCAACTGGGAAGTTGGAAAGTGAAGGTTGTATATATATATTTATAGATAAGGCATGGAAGGTCACCAAAGGATCATTGGTGATAGAAAAAGGAGAGAGGGTAGGTACATTGTATTTATGTACTGGTAATACTGAATCTTCTATCTCTTGTGCAAAGAAGAGTGAAAGGTTAGAGCTTGTGCATACATATGTATGGGGACAAGCCAGGTATTATCTCTTGGTGTCTCTTGTTAGTATGTTATTTTTATTGATGATGCCACTATAAAAACTTGGGTTTATTGCATTCGACAAAAATATGATTTTTTTGTTACTTTTAAGAAACATAAAGATTTGGTTGAGAATGAGACAGGAAACATGTTGAAGTGTCTCAGATAAGACAATGGAGGTGAATACTGTAACAAGGCGTTTAATGATTATTTTTCATACCATGGGATTCATAGAGAGAAGAGAGTTCTAGGAACACCGCAATAAAATGATGTGTCGGAAAGGATCAACATGACAATTATGGAGCGTGCAAGGAGTATGAGATTGCATGCTGGGTTGCCCTTACAGTTCTAGGCAGATGTTGTAGATATTGTTGTTTACTTAATAAACATAGGACCTTCAAGCACTTTGTATGTTGGAATTCCAGAGGAGGCATGGACACAAAAAAAGGTAAAATATTCATTTTTGAAGACTTTCGGTTGTGAAGCATTTGTCCATATTGATAAATAAAATAGAACAAAGATTGAGGGAAAATCCAAGAAGTGTACCTTTATTGGACACAATGTTAATGATTTTGGTTATCGCTTATGGGATTATGAAAATCAAAAAATCATTAGGAGTAGAGATTTCATATTCAATGAGAAGGTCATGTAAAAAGATGAGTTTTAGGGAAAGAAATGGGAAAAAGAAAAACCATCTCTAGTCTTTGCTCTAGGTGTTGCTTCAATGGATGAATCTTCTACATAATCTACTTATTCAATTGAAGATTCAACTGTTGTGGCTAGATATGATATTGCAGCATAAGCCCATGTCTTTTTTATGAGCATATAAACTTAAACCCACGAGCATCACGAAATGGATCACTAAAGCCTTAAATTAGACCACGATCACTCCATTAAGAACCCCAACACCAGAGGTAAGAATGGAAACAAAGCTCGTTCGAAAGCTTGTTAGAGAGTTCCCACTTTTTCCAGATCGAGATCCAGATCCATACTTAGATATTTAATTTTTAGAGGCAATTTTCTGAGCAAAAGCAGTAGTTCCTGAGCTGAGAGTAGAAGAATACACAGTGCTTGATGAGATAAAAAAAAATTCCAAAGGTACCAGAAAATAAAAATGTACAACAACATGATCAATAGGTACCTCAAACTCCTACAAGTGTTGTTAGAAGATATATCAGGTTAAGTAGACCCCCTGAACGATACTCTCCTTCATTTTACTATTTATTGTTGACTGGTTTTGGTGAACCAAAAAGTTATGAAGAGGCAATGCAAGTAGACACCAAAAGGAAGTGGGAGCAAGGAATGAAAGAGGAAATGGATTCCTCAGTAAATAACCAAACTTGGGACTTGGTTCAGTTTCCTGCAGGAAAAAGAGCATTGCAAAATAAAGGGGTTTACAAGTTGAAGGAAGAAGATGGAGGGAAAATACGATACAAGGCTAGACTTGTTGTAAAGGGGTTTGCACAAAAGAAAGGTATAGTTTTTGATGAAATATTTTATCACTTTTTTAAGATGACTTCAATTATGACTATTTTAAGTCTTGTGGTAGTAGAATATTTGCATCTTGAACATCTAGATGTAAAAACAACTTTTTCCCATGGGAATTTAGGTGAAGAGATTTATATGCAGCAACCACAATGGTATGAGGTCAAAGGAAAAGAGAATTTTCTATGTAGGTTGAAGAAGAGATTGTATGGCCTAAAGCAAGCTCCAAGGCAGTGGTATTTAAAGTTTGATAGGTTAATAACAAAACAAGGTTATAGAAAATGTCATTTTGATCATTGTGTTTATTTTAAAAGGCTAGAAAATGGAAGCTATATTATATTGCTATTGTATGTAGATGACATGATTGTTGCAGGGTCTAATACGTAGGATATAAATGTGCTCAAGAAGAAATTAGCTAATTCATTTGCAATGAAGGATTTGGGTGTTGGAAAAAAAATCCTTGGTATGAGAATAACAAGAGACGTGAAAAATCACAAATTGACATTGTTTCAGAGTGAGAACATAGTAAGGCGTTGGAGAGGTTTAGAATGTAGAATGAAAAACAAGTTAGTACACCTTTGGCCAACCATTTCAAATTAACTAAGGAAATTTGTCCCAAGACATAGGAGGAGATATAATACATGTCCAGGGTCCCTTATTCACCAACAGTTCGTAGCTTTATGTATGCAATGGTTTGCACAAGACCAAATATTTCACATGTAGTGGGAGTTGTGAGTAGGTATAATGAAAATCCATGTAAATAACATTGGGAGGTAGTAAAGTGGATTTTCAGGTATTTGAGAGGTACTACTACTCATGCATTATGTTTTGGAGGTTCAGACATTGTTCTACAGGGATATGTTGATTCATATATGGTAGGTGATAAAGATAGAAGGACGAGCACCCCAGGGTATGTTTTTACTATAAGTGGAACAACAATAAGTTGGATTTGGAAACTAAAAAGGTTGTTGCACTTTCGACAACATAAGAAAATTATGTTGCTGCTACAGAGGCTAGTAAAGAAATGATCTGGTTACAGAGGTTTATGGAGGAATTGGGAAAGAAGTA